>PVJS01003595.1:0-45964 GCA_004027185.1 Glis glis
GAGAAGGAGAAGAAGAAGAAGAAGAAGAAGAAGAAGAAGAAGAAGAAGAAGGAAGATTCCACAGTGATTCTCATTTGGTTGCAATACTACGTGGGACTTTCACCATCTATGTAGTAGAATTCCATAATACTTGCATTTGATGAGAACTGCATATACTTTCAGAAACATTCAACAGTACCAAGACTTAAAGTATGAAAAGCTGTGTGAGAGAAATTGTCATCGTAGACACCAAATGATTACTCTCTATTGTTTCATCCAACTGTATTTTTATTGTTCTTGTAAGTGTTTTCCTCATATTTTCCTCTAGGATTTAAAATTGAAATATTGCATATAATTGACAACTATCCACAGGAGAGGGTTCGATAGGGAAGGAAAACCTCATGAATTTGTTTCTTATTTACAAATTCTGGGTTTGCAGCCGAACACAACAGCTTTGCAGAGAAAATCGATTTTACTCGCTTAGTTCTCATTCAATTAACTTAATCTCATGTTTCTCCTGCAGTTAATATATTCTTTTCCCTCCAAGGCTGAAAACTTTCTGAAACATCTTAGGATCCCCACAGCTAATTCACTGTTACTGCACCACGTCGCTATCTTATGTGGATAATAATTTTAAATTCAACTAGCTATATGGGATCTATTTCCTACGTGCTCCAGATACTGACTTGTTAGCACAGTGTTGCTCGCAAAATTATCTGACACTGAATATTTAAAGAAGTTAGTATATGGAATAGCTCATTCCACTTCTAACATTGATTTTTTTTCTTTTAGTACTTCTCAGTCAGTAATGGGTCTTGAAAACGAATAACCCTGTGCCCAATTTTTCTACCTTTTAAATTTCATATTTACAACAATAAAGGAAAAATTGAAATTCAATAAACTTGAACAATTATAATCATGATAAACAACGAACACCACGTGGGTTAAAGGTCTTTCTTCTCTAATTGACACAGGGCTTCTGTACTGTGGGCACTTTCTGGACTTTTCTAAGGAAATGATTATGTATTAGCATTGGTATATCACCAAGTAAATTTCCTTCTTCTTCATTTTCTATTTTCACTCTAGCCGATTGGATTAAGTAAATCAACATTAAGAATATATACTAAAAAAAAAGAGAGAAATGTATTGCTCAATAATTAGTTTGAAGTATAAGCACCAACTGAAGTTTACTATGTTAACTATAAACATTTAGAAGGGGAGAAAGAACAATTTATTAGGGCAGGTTAAAGAGGGCTGTGCCTTCTTTGCACCTTTGTAATGAGAGGTGGACTCCACTTCTCCCTCTGCATATGATCTGGTCTGGCTTTTACCCACTTGACCAACAGAAGGGCATCCTGTCCCTCCCAGTGTGAAGTGGTAAGAAGTCTTGAGTGTCCATCGCCGCAGTCTGCTCTGGTGGGCAGTTCCAGTCTTCCCTGCCTCCAATGCCAGGCAGAGAACAGATGCCTAGTGGAACTCTGCCCCAAACTGAGCCCAAAAAACTGAAATCATGAGCAATTAAATGGTTGCTGTCATAATTTCCAAGGTTGTTTAAGAAGTGCTGGCTACCCAGACCACGTGTAATTCTTTGTTCTAACATGACATCCTTATTGCCCGATGCTTGAGTTGCCTTTATCGTTTGTAGAAAATGCAGATTTTAGTGTCATTCCCTCTATTCTGCTGACAGCCCAGTCACCATCCTAAGTATTCATCCAGGTGGCCCCTTGCTAGCTTGGTGTCAGAGGGATCCCTCCTACAGTCCCTCCTGATGCCCCTGTGTTCCCATTTCTCCACCACTGGTATGCCCAGCCTGTCAGTGGTAAGTCCTGACATAAGCGAGCTGATCAGTATGTATAAGAGAAAGCAAACTATAGTTTTAAGTATTCATTAACTACAATGCATTCTCATTACCAGCAGATTCCAGATTCATGAATTTGCCTACTCTTAAACGTATCGGTAGTGGTGAAATCAATACACCAGGACCTGTGCAGACGTGTGTTGAGGACACACGTCTCAAGTTTGAGTTGCTGGTGTGCATGTTCCCAGCCGAGGCTGGCAAGTCCTCAGGCTGTCCTCCCCATTCAGCTCAAATATGGTGGACAAGTGGTTTTTTGCAGTCTATTTAGTCCTGTACTTGTTTTACTTTTTCTTGTGCTTTTTGTTGGTGATTTTGTTGTTTAAAATGACCTCCACGAATAGAGCTGAAGTTCTGCATGGTGTTGCTAAACACAGAGGGTGGTGATGTGCCTTATGGAGAAAACAGCGTGTTAGAGAAGCTTCACTCATATTTAAATAATAATGTTGTTTAGCTGAGTCATTATATAATGACTATATTATTATTATACTATAATTTATGGCTATATTAGACATGGTGCCATTAAATGCAAACGCACCTAAAACAAGGCAGATGTTGATTCATTGATGAAAGCGTGACCAGACATTCACAACAACTGAGCCTGACATTGCTCCTTGGATGGGGGCTCAGTATTCACTAATTTAGTGTTTGCAGCCACTTTGCGGAACACCACTATCATGAGTAACGTTGTCAACTGTATGTTCCGATTTACCAGAATTGCACATTTTGTTAAGAAGGCAAGCGACAAACGCCAAAAAATCATTCTATGTATGTAGATCACTTAACATGTCAAGCACTCTCAGACTGCATCATCGCGTGCCAACTTGCTGACTTTCAGAGCAGGAACAAGGAGAAGCTTCACGCTCTAAGTTGCTGCCGCTCTCAGTCAGCTCCAAACAGTTAAGGGTGAGTAGCTCCCGTCAGATTTGAAATTCTATAGCTCAGTTCTCTGCTGACACTGACCCCAGTGTAATTTATTTGCAAATAACCCTTTAGGAAAATTATCATTATGTGATCATGTCCATGAAACCTTACTTACCTTCCAGCATCGTTCATCTAATACCTTGCTCACCCTCAGCACTCAGCCCTGAATTCCTCACTGTGCTTTTCTCAGAATAAGACCTGGGGATATTTGGAAAAAGTGGTGTTCAAGTCACAGCAGAGGCAGTCCTGGCTACTTGCAGTGCTAAATCATTCAGTGACAGCTGATGTGAGTGGGGCTTCCTAGAAATC
Source organism: Glis glis (assembly GCA_004027185.1). Lineage (NCBI taxonomy): Eukaryota > Metazoa > Chordata > Mammalia > Rodentia > Gliridae > Glis > Glis glis. The sequence goes on from PVJS01003595.1 coordinate 3,068, forward strand.
AGAGATGACTTGAGCAGGAGGCAGGGCAGGCCAGTTAACCATCCAAGAGTCACAGATATAGAAAAAACACAATCACAGAGACACTTTTTATATTTACTTTAATTCATCACTCAGGTGCACATTTTTGGGGGGACTGTATATTGAACCCAGGGGCATTCTACCTCTAAGCTACACCCCCAAGCCCTATTTATTTACTATTTATTTATTTTTCTTTCTAACGGGGACTCTAAGTTGTTGAGGGTCTTGCCAAGTTTCTGAGGCTGGATTTGAACCCGCAATCCTCTTGTTTCAGCCTCCCCAACACTAGAATTGCAAGTGTATACCACTCTGCCTGGCATCAATTCATATTTTATTTTATTTGGTACTGGGGATTGAACCCAGGGTCATTCTACCTCTGAGATACACACTCAGCCCTATTTTATATTTATTTTGAAACAGGGTCTTGCTAGATTGATGAGAGTCTCACTACTTGCTGAGGCTGTCCTTGAACCTGCGATTCTCCTGTCTCAGCCTCCTAAGTACTGGGATTACAAGCGTGCACCACCACTCTTGCCTTAAATGCACATTTTAAAGACTCAAAATTAAGGCAAAAATACATGATAAACAAAATATTAAGAATTTAAATAAAGGTCAGTTTTCTATCAGAAAATGAACAGAGACACACAAACCCACATTCATAAATCCACACAATTTGCCTCTATCTTTTTCCTCAGCAGTTCAAGCAAGTACTTAGCATAAGCATCAGTCAAACTCTAAAAGGGCATAAAACTTGGCTCAGGAACCCTTGGGGTCCAGCATTTGTAACTTGAATTTGTGAGCTTTGAACTTTCACAAAATGAAATTAACTATAACTTACTGAGTTTTAACTGAAGAATTTGCTGATGATTAGATTTCACAAGACAAAATAAAAAAAAAATAGCAGTTAGGTTTTAGTCCCTGAGACAACTCATTACACACACAGCAGGCAGCCTGTCCTCCCCAGAAGGGAAAACCATGTCTGGGGATATTTGTGGATAGAAAGTGCGAGACAGCAACCTCAACAGCATCTTTCTCAGTATACCAATACACCTGGGGTGTGAGTGTGTGTGTGTGGGGGGGGCAGGAAGAAAGGAGGAGGAGGAAGAATAAGGAGAGATGGCTAAATAGATAAAATCTCTGAGGGCATATCACAGAATATTGCATTGGTACCAGAATGTTACCTTTACCTATATCACGAGCATGTCTCCTACCTTCTGGGTAACATTCAGTATAGGAGAAATATCTGAGGACATAAAAGATGAACAGGGCAGAATGCTTGCTGTGGGTCAAGTAGGGGATGCCACTCAAGAGAAGCTGTGCGTCTTCTTCCCCAAGCCTTGTATGCAGGGCTGTTCCTCTGAAACACGCAAAGCACCATCGCGAACTCACACAGCATCACCTTAGACACCCTCGTGTGTCCTTTATTATCTCTAGAAACCCCAAGTGGAGGAGGTTGGAGAAGACTTCAGGTGCTCAATTTAGAAAGTGACTCTACAATGTGTTATGCAATGGTGCACCATGTAATAAAATTGAAGATTTTTTTTTATTATCATTACTGTTTAAGAGAAGGAAAGGATGCGAGGAAGGAGACATTTGATTTTGATGGAAGCCTATCCCTGTCTGGAGAGAAGAAGTAATTCATGAGCGCACAACAATTTCATTCTCATTAGTATTTCAATGATTTGATCAGATATGATAAAACTTTTAACTGGCCTTTCAGAATCATAATTAAGTAAAACTGCTTCCCATTGTTGGCCTGAAACAAGAAAAAGAAGTTAATGAACACAAAGTTTCCTGGGCATGTAAGGTGGCACCCTGGCTTCCACAGGAAAGATGGAGGAGGAAGAGGGGTTCCATATGGAGGGTCCTCCAGCACTGAGAGTGATGGAGGGACCCTTCTGGGAAGTGTCAGGATGCAGCGGGTGTAAGACACAGGGGTTGAGGCTTTCTTCAGAGCATGTGCCATAATTCTGTTTCACATTCTGTTTGTGTTGCTAAAATATCCAATTTTAATGCAGACGATCTTCCCTGCATATTGTAATAGAAAATGGCTTCAGGCTATGAGGGTCTTTTCAAAACGACTTCATCTGTGCTTGCTGCCTCCTCCTACTTACCCAGGCTGGGCTTCCTCTTCTACCTCTCACTTCCACATTCATCTTATTTTCTCCTTTAGAGGTGTTTATCCACCCCAAGGAGCCCTGTCCCCTTTACTCCTAGCACCCAGCAGCCTCAGGGAGTATTTCTAGAAGTAAATACATGGGTGTGTTAACTCTACCATTCCAGAGCTTTCTTCCTCCACAGAAATACTGCACACAAAACAGGAAAGTCAGATTCTTCAGAGTTAAAACAGATATTTTTACTAAGTCCATATTAAGTGCACAGGTGAGGGTGGGATTCACAAATGTAATTATTCAGCATACGCTTCTGGTTACAGTAGAGATCACAGGGCGCCCCGACCTCCTGAGAGGTGCACTTGTGCAGAAAGAGGAGCTTCTCTAGCCGCCAGAAATTTATACGGTCACTCCATACTCCATTGTCGGTAAAGTGCATAGAATTCTGGGCAGAGTTGGTGAACATTTCAGAAATAGTGTAGGCATACAATTTGAGTATGTTTTTATTCCAGTCAATAGTAAAAAAAAATGAAGTTGACCATAAGAAATCTGACTTTGACTCTTTTAAAGAACACCTGAGCATATACAGACATAGTCAACGTTTACATACAGGAGCTGTGTTTCTGTGTTTCCCCATTCCACAAAGCATTTCAGAATTGTTGGAGAAATGCAACTAAAAGCCAAATCTCTTCCCAACACAAAGTAGCTCTTCCCAAGGGTAGCGGAGAAATAAGTTAATTAAGATGCGCTGAGTTAGTTGGTGAGAATAAACACCACTTCTCATAGAACTAAAGGCAGGGATGTTCTTAGGAGGGCCACCAGATGTGGTGTGTTCTAAAGATCACTCAGCTGTTTCAAAGATCTAGGGGATGCCTCTTCCTATCTCCCTAGGATTTAAAATGCTGGGCAAAACTGAGGGGCTGTTAAAGGATGAGTGAGACCTACGGTCAAAGAGGAGTTGGCCAAGAGCTATTCTGAAGGACCTCCTGTTAGAGAAATTTCTAGATAAGTTCCATTTATTCAAATCCCATTGCCTTAATGAATTGCATCTCAGAGTGCTAAGAAAAACCCAAAGCAAAACCCATTGTTTTGGAAAAGAATAATCAAGCAAATTCATTGGCATTTGATTATTTGGAATAGATTATTTGTGGAGATGATTTATTAGTAAGCTAAGCTTTTATGCTGAAGTCATGCCGAGGTTTGCAAACAAACATATATGTAAAGAAGCTCAGTTTTACATACATCATACTCACTCATACTCACACACACTCACATCTACACACTCATACACACTCACACACACACACACACACTCACACATACTCACAGACACACTCACACTCACACATACAGACTCACACACACTCACACACACACTCACACTCTCTGTATATATACATATTAATCAACCCAAAGTTGTATAGCCAGAGGGCTCAAAACTCATGCTTATGTAGGTCTGTGTGAATGGTGAATTAAACTATTTTCCAGATTCTTGTGCATGCATTTTCAACTCGGCAGATGGCTGCTCAGGGATCTTCAGGCTTTCTGAGAAGGGATGAATGAAGGTTAGAACTGAAAGATACCCCCAACCCCAGACCATGTACATACCTCCCTTAAACAATGTACACACAGGAATCTCATTGGTTCTTTCTTCAGAGTGGTTTTTCAGCCAAAGAAATATATTTACATTTTAACACACACACACACACACACACACACACACACACATATTTTTGTCAGTACTGGGGCTTGAACCCAGGGGGATTTTACTGCCAAGCTATATCCCCAACCCTTTTTAAAAGATACATATTTTTTTTGTTTTAAAACAGGGTCTTACTAGGTTGCTGAGAGTCTCACTAAGTTGCTGAAGCTGGTCTTGAACCTGCAATCTTCCTGTCTCAGCCTCCCAAGTACTGGAATTACAGATGTGCACCACCATGCCCAACCATCTGAAGTATCTTGAAGGTAAGGCATCAAAGGAGAAAAGGAGAGGTTGATCACTTCAAATATGTATAAAGAAATTGGTCATATCCCTTGTGACTTCCTCTGTAAACTCAATATAATTTATATGGCACATAAATTTCTAATCCAATGTATTTACAAAAATACCCAAGTTTTGTGGATTTGAATGAGATATCTAGAGTAGATTTTCCCCCTTCTGTACCACTAGACTTGCATGATGTTACATGGTCCTTCTGCAGTGACAGCCCCTCCTGCTTCCCTGAGAAGTATTTCTAGGCAGCAGGAGGTGCCCCCCACACATCCTTTGAAGAAGTGGAGTTCCTCCAGCATGTCTCAGTCCACACATGGCTGCCAGGCAGGTGTCTGGAAGGGAGTGGTTCCTTTAAGAATTACTTGCCTCTAGGATTTTTGGGGGGAGAAATTCAGTTTAAGTCGACACATAAAATAAGCTTTAATAACCTTGAAGATATAAATATAGTTTTCCAAAGTACAGCATTGGATAATCAGAATGGAGAGAGAATTAAACGCAGACAAGAAGTAGCTGATGCTAGTCGAACCAGTCATTTCAACTCTAATTTTAAGATAATAGCTTTTGAAATATGGTCCTTGTGGGGAAGTCTAAGCCAGAGTTTAGGTAGCTCTAAGGCAGAAGAGCAAGATTTAAAAGAACAGAAATATGCTTTTAATTAAGTGATGACTGAAAACACAAAATGCTTTAGTGGGCCTTTCCTTATTCAATTATGAATCTTTGATTAAGCTGTCATATTTAACTTTTGGTAATTTAATATGATAATTGTATGCCACGAGTTAAAAACAAATCCAGCATATCAATGAAGAAAATGTGTCGGTTAAATGTTTCGTGTTAAGAGAAAGCAGGGACAGGAGCTGGGGAAAATGAAAAAACATTCAGCAATGTGATTTTTACTAAAATGCCTAAATTAGGAAAGAGCAGACATTTCTTCCTTCTGCTCATTTAGCAAACATAAAGATTAGAAAGCACATGGACTAAATTAATAAGCGCATATAAGAACTTGATCTCCAGCTTGTGGAAATGTCTAATGCCAAGAGTGTACTCGCTGGCCTTTCTAAGAACATTGGTGCATTGTATTTATACATCATAACAAGGTTGAGAGTGATAGGAACACATGTGCGCACAGCACTGGTGTATTTCTGTCCGGATCCCACCCAGTTCCTTCCCCATCCCCTCATATGATATTGAAATAGGTATTGATAACATCATATACGAACACAGCATTATTTAAACGGTTTCCTTTATTAAGTCTTCCTTTTCCCTCCCACTCCCACAATCCTCTGCCACGATTCCACTTGAATCTCCTTTACTTTGCCCTAACTTTATCTGAATTCCCTTTCATTCCCCAATTTCTCTCTAGCTTCCACATCTCAATAGCCTTTCCCCCCATCTTCAGAAGCGTTTTTTCTATAATGGGTTGAATGGTATCCCCAAAAAATGACATGTTGAAGCCCTCACCTCAGTATCTCAGATGTTACTTTATGCAGAAATAAGGTCTTTCTACAGGAAATCAAACCAAAAGGATTAGGGCAGGCCCTGATCCTACCTGATGGACATCCTTATAAAAACAGGACATTAGACATAGATGTGCACAGAAGGAAGAGTCCTGAGCAAAAGGCAGGTGGGTCTGGAGTGGGGCTGGGAGGAAACACAGGGAGTGATGGGCTGACCCATGCTGGAGTCCAGGAGCATAGATTAGCTATGTGTTTCCGAGGGACCACCCATCCTTCTGACACCTTGATATTGGACTTCCAACCTCAGAACAGTGAGACAATGAATTTCTGATCTAATCCACACAGTTAAGTAATTTCTAATGGCAGTCCTAGAAAACTAATACAATTTCCCCTCTTATGTTATAATAATATAACCTCATTATAAAAATAGCCATATGATTAAAAGAATAAGGAAGAGGCAAGAATCTTCAGAAATCAAGACACCTAAAACAAAAACCTGTTTTGGTGGACATTCTTTTATTTTTATCTATCTATGGATGAATGCAATAAAACAAATATGCATTTTAACTTTTGCATTTCAAAAGAATAGTGATTGTGGAAATGAATTAGAGGGGTGTGCATATTCTTACATAAAGAATTGTACTTCCAGCCGGGCGTGGTGGCGCACACTTGTAATCCCAGTACTTGGGAGGCTGAGACTGGAGGATCCCGGTTTGCAGCCAGCCTCAGCTACTTAGTGAGGCCCTCCACAATGTTGTGAGACCCGGTTTCAAAATAAAGTATAAAAAATAGAGCTGGGGGTGTAGCTCGGAGGTAAAACGCCCCTAGGGTTCAATCCCCGGTACCACACACACACAAAAAAAGAATTGTACTTCCAATATTTAGAGCTTAACTTGTTATATTTCAAAATCCCAAGGTGTGTGTGTATTTTCATTTGAAACATCCTATATCATGACCCAACTCCAGGGACCTCCAGAGAGATGACCTTCTTTATTCACTAGCCAGTTTCTTATGATACTCATATTAGAATCTTGTGCTCTTATTAGAAAATTACCTCTTTGAGAATGAAAGTTTGAAAGTAGGAGATTAACTCTAGAGGCTTGGCAGGGTGCCTGAGGAAGGGAGTGAGGAGAGAAGACTGGTGGATGGGCATGTTAAATGCATGGTGTAAGCACGTATGGAAATATCACACTGAATCCCATTAATTTGCACAACTAAAATGTGTTAATAATTATTTTTAAAGGACACCTTTGCTCTGCCAGAGAGCGGCAGGTTATTGACTCCCATTGCAGACTCATAAACACCAGGTTCATGACAGCATCTGCTCTTCCCTCAGCAGAACCACCACACATGGTTTGCAGCAGTGTGTGTAGCTTTCCATTTCGATCCCTGACTTTCTAGATCTACAACAGTCCTCATAACTATTGACAGGAGATAGAAGACTAGATATTAATTATCCATATTCCTATCATTTAAATATCACAGAGGTACATAGGTAATGTTCAATACCATTCTGGACTGGAAGTACTTTTTCCTGACCACACCCGCCACAGAATTCAAAGCAAACGAATAATTTAGATCTATGTCTTTTCAAATATTAAACAAGCGATGATGAAAGATTGTGACTATAGTCATGTTGAAACGCATGTACTTTCTTTTTTTAGTGATTTAATTTTAGTCTGTCCTGTGTTCATATCACAACTATGCAACTATTTCTCAACTGGAGACAGTTAAAATATTTAACTACCAAAATAATTTCCAAATATGTTTAGAGCAAGTGTGTGTGTGTGTATGTTTGTGTGTGTGTGTGTGTGTGTGTGTGTGTGTGTGTGTGGTGTGTGTGTGTGTGAGAGAGAGAGAGAGAGAGAGAGAGAGAGATTTGACAATTGTGAAGCATAATTATCTTGGATAATCCCATGACCCTGGTTTCTTTCTTTAGTCCTTGAAGATCATAGCATTTATCATAGCTATTCAATTAACTAATTTAAAATTGCATGACAAATTTAAATAAATTAAAAAGCAAATGAGCTTTTCTTTCAAAAATATTAAATAATATGACCAGCAATATCTTAAAGCAATTCTATCAGGGGTGTCAGGAAGCAAGCATCTCAGAGTACCTGAAAGATCACTACTGGATATATTCTAATGCCATTATCTAAAGAAGCTGAGAAAGAGGGTGAAAAAAGACGGCATTCAACAACAAAAGGGCCCAATGTAGACTTTGTTGTTCATGCCTGAGATACAGCTACTGAAACACAGAACTTGCCTTAGTTGGATTGAATCTACTGAGCCGAGGGTGCAGGAAGGCCCCTGCCTCTTGTCCTGGCTGCTGCGAGTTGTTCCACCTGCTTTTCTGTCACTCATCCTTGCAGGCCTCTATGGGAGTCCTGTGCATTGGTAAAAAGGCAATAAGCTGGGCAGAGAGTTGAGCATGCATATTGGGGTGGGATCCTAGTGAAGGGGAGTCCAGTTCAGGCTTGATCTCCTCTTACTGTAGACTGTGCTTTATTCGTGATTGTAAGGCCCCCTCTAAATCTGCAGCCTCCTTTTTCTAAGTCAGCCCAACTAGTCCTGTAGGGTGCTTCTGTGCAAAGCCCAGCAGAAGCACTGCCTAGGAGCACCTCCAGAAAGGTGGCAGTGCTCCAGAGCACCGTCCAGGGACATGCCATCTAAACCCTGTGCTTATGTCCATGGAAGGTGATCTTAGCTTCCCAGAGCACACAACTCTGTTCAGACCCTTAAGAACAGAAATGAATAATGAATAGGGTTTTCTGGTAAAAATGGGGGCTGAACAGGGGCATTTACCCTCTGGAGGGTGCTCTTTCAAGACCAAGGTGTCACCCAAGAAAGAGGGGATATTGTGACCAACAGTACAGGGGTCAATGTGTGGTGCAGGCTGAGCAGTAGGCCTGTCTAGCGACCGGAACCGGAAGGAGAGACTGAGAATTCAAAGTGCTCATGGAGACGACCCTGTGGAAGCCCAAAAACCTGGCAGAGGAAGTAGTATAACATCTGGAAAACAGTGGAAATATACATAGAAAAACCAGCAAGTAGAATATGCTCCTGATTAGTGCAACAGCCAGTACACCAGAGGAAAGCAAACACAATTTGATCTTGCTCCCCACTCTACAGGAAATGTGACACTGATTTTCAATGAACTAGAAGGTGATGGATGTGAGGTGAAGGTGAGGAGCAAAGGGCTTGGGGGAAGAGCTAATTGCCACTCTTCTTAAGAAGAAATTCAAAGTTAGGCACACACCTGTAATTTCAGTACTTGGAAGGCTGGGGCAGGTAGATGGCAGGTACAAGGCCAGCCTCAGCATCTCAGTGGGACCCTGTTTCAAAATAGAAATAGAAAGGGCTGGGGTCTAGCAGAGAGGTAGAATGACCCTGGGTTCAATCAGCAGAACCAAAAAAGTAGATAAAATAAAATAAAATAAATTCAATATGTATAAACATTTTTAATCTATTAAGGCCAATATCTGGGTTTTGTTTTGTTTTTGGAAGATCCCTGGGAAGACCTGAAAGTCTAGTGAGCAGTAGGGGTGAGAAGCAGCAAGGAAGGTGGGTGACCTGTTTTTTAAATTATGCCTCAATTTCAATACCAGTTAAAGTTTAGTAATAGACATGAACCAATTTGATAAAAAATAAATCAAGAATGCCTTTTATTTAAATAAACAGATTCATCTAAATTCATACAAGATTTGTAGGACATTCAGAAGAAAGATCCCTTCTCCAGATTCCCCAGTATCTGCAGATGAAGTCTTCTGCGAATGGCTGGTTCAATGAGTATCTCTAGCGAGGTCCTCTGTTCCATCCTGGGCATGAGGGTGCAGAGTTGAAGATGATGACATTGGTGAGGTGGTTCCTCAGGGGCATGAGTTACCAAGAGCCAGCCACAGCGTCGCAGGGCACTGAGATGCCACACTGAGAGTGATAGGGTGGGAGGCAGCTTCCCCAAGGATGCCAGGAGGCTGTGGGGTTGGAGCGGGTGACACCGCCCAGGCAGAGATCTCAGGGGCAGCAAGGTCGGTGTGATGCAAGGATTTAAGGCGAGTGTTGGCGATGTATTCAAAGTAACGGAGAGAAGTTGGGAGCTTAGAGAACACCGGGCATTTTTCTACCAGTCAAGTTTAAACTTAGAAAAGACTGTCTCTGTGAGAACCAAGGTTCATCTTACAAAGGATATTACTTGTCCATGTATGTTGATTGTTCCACCTGAACTTATCAGCTACAGATACACCCAGTGCATTCCATTTTTCCAGATAAACTCATCGGGAAGATCAGGGTTTTCACTAACATGGTGAAGTCCCCAGCTTAGGGCCCCAGGATAATATAATATCATAGGAAGTTACAGGCCCTTTTGAGTTTGATGTTCTTATCTATCCCAAGAATGTTAATTCTATTTACCTATGTTGGAATATGGTTTAATTGAGATAACATATCAGAAGTGGCCAGGAGGGAGTCTCACAAACGGGAAATGCTAGCAGAATTCATCTTTGTCTGCTGATTCTGAGTTTGCCTCCTCCTTTCCCTCCCTGTTTATCACTTGCCGGCTAACAAGAATAGACAAATGGAGCTGCTCATTTTAATCAGGCGGATCCAGGTTTTAAAAATATAATATGCGATTCATTCTCCTTCATATTCTTTTGTGATGATAATCCCATGAAACCTAAATACAACATGGAAAAATAAGTAAGTATAATACATTATGTTAATCTTGGATTTATGTAATGTACAAAAATACCTAACATCCAAAACATGCAAAGTACAGTAATGCTAAGAAACTATTTTTGCTAGACAAGTTTTTCTCACTCAGATATTGTTTCAGAAGTACTATTTTAAATAGAAGTTTGATCTAAATGCAAAAATCTAAAAACAATCTGACAAAAATCTTTTATAATATTATATATCCTTAAGATGTCCTTCCTTGCAAATGCACAAATATCTTGTATTATCCTTAAAAGTCATTTGGTTACTTCAAGAAGTTCCAAGGTCAAATTGTGTTTGCTTAGCTTCAGCTCTGGAAACACCTAATTCTTTGAAAGTCTTTGGCTCCATTTTAAGGAAGCAAGGTATTTAGAAACCAAGATCTGAGTACTAGGTATGTTAATTGCTCCTGGACTATCACTGCTCCTACTTCTTGGCAGATAGAACAAGGAAATGAAATGCGTGTGTGTGCACACATTTTCTGTTCTTGTCTTTTTCCCAATTCTATCAAGATCTTGGTCATTTGTCCCTCAATAGTAAAAAAAAAAAAATAAATAAAAGCCATTTTGCTCTTTTAGGTAAGGTTTTGATCATGAGAATGTGTCTTTTTCTTTGAGTGCACAGTAAGTATAGAAGTGAAATCTACTTGGTTCCTCCAGTCACTCTTGGCGTGGGTCAGCTCTGGACACACTGGTGTCACAGTACATTACGGGAGGAAGGGACTCTGGATCCCCGCAGGAAAGCGTTCTTCAGTACTTAGCCACCATGGTGCATATCTTTGACAGCCCCTCTCAGGACAGTTCCCAGCAGGAAAACACTTTGCAGGGGCAGCAAAACAGATCTGCAAGCACGGGGTGAAGTCAGGGCTCCATGATTGTGACCTCGCTCAGTCTTCCTCATGTTTAACTGGACAGGGTACTATCAGGGCAGTGGACCTGGGTGTGAGCAGCCCAAGGAACCTTTGGGGTGCCCGTGCTCCTGCCCTGGGGTGTGAGGTCTGGGTGCCCATGCTACAGTCTCGCACATGTGAGCTTCATGAGATTTCAGTTGCTTCTCAGATTATAGGATTTTGACAATGGACCTGCTCTCTGCCTCACACTCCACCCACCTCATCATTTAGATTCAAAAAAGCCAGGGATATCTACCTCCTGGGCTCTTTTCAAGGATGCCTGGTATGCAATAGGTAGTGCACCAAGCTTGGGGTTTTCACACCAGTAGCCCCCCTACCCCAGATGCCCCCTCCCACATACACACTACGTGCCCCCAACTAGAGGAACAGGTCGGTACTTTGCCTGTTCTGATACCTCCCTTTTTCAGTTCCATAAAATTGATTTTTAAAAACTCTTGAGCTTTTACCATGTGACTGAAGATGCAGATACAAATCAACACATATGGCTTCCACCTCAAAGAACCTGAAGTCTAATGAGAAGGGAGGAGCTGGGTCACCTGAGAGGACCTGCGTGTGGAATGCCAAAGGAGATTTGCACAAAGGCACAAGAAGCCACACCTTGGGTTGGGGCAGCATGCAGCAGGAGAGGCAAGTGAGGCTGAGCAGTGGGAGAAGCAGCCTGAGTAGAGTGGGCAATGGCAACTCCAGGGGGAGACAGGAGGCAGGACTGGGGCTGGCCAGGTGAAGGGACCTTGTCTGTCACTGGAGACTGTGTCAGCTGGTGGACAAGGCAGAACCTTTGAAGGACACCTTGGCTCACAGTACACACTCACACATAGACACATGCTGAGATGGACTTGTGATCATTAAGGGTGCTGGTTGGCTGGAAACAGTGAGCCCTCCTGCGAACCCTGTGGTGCTGTCTGGTGACTGCCTGTGTGTACTGTCATCTCCACTTACACTCTCCTCTGCCCTCTGTCTGTGGAGCTACTTTGATTTGCCTGCATGAACTGTCATGTCAGCTCAAGGAGCCCCAGGGTACTCTGGGGACTTCGAGGCCGGCATGGGAGGTTCCGCTGGCCAGCCCAGCTACCCTGACTGAGGTCACTGTCCTTCTTTCCCAGTCTGACTGTGTTCAGAGTCTGATGGGGTCCAAACTTCCTATGTGGCCCCATTCTTATGGAAAATTCTAGCTTAGGGAGCAGAGAAGCTCCAGGTACATTTTTAAATACAGGTCCAAACAAGCCCTGGGTGTCACAAGGTGAAAGCCCTTCCTGTGATTGTATTAGTTAGCAAGAATAAATCATCTCTGCAGTCCCCAGTCCCCAGCCTCGCCAACTGTGTCTAAATCAGATAAGGAGAAAGCAAGGGGCAAGAGGGAGTTGTATTTCACTAGATGCTTGGCAGGGAGGGCGACCTCCTGTGAGTTCATCTTTAATAGTCGATGAGACGGTCACTTTCATCTTTTGGCCACACAGCAAGCATCTGGGTTCACATCCTGGTTACAACCTAGACCTCCCTGATCATGAACCCATGCTTGTTCTATACACCAGACCCGCAGCAGCCACCTATCAATTATTCTTAATCAGATAATTGTTTACATTTAATACATTTAGATGTGTTTTTTTAAAAAAATGTTAAATGTGATCGCATAAGAAACTTTCCTTTGAAAAGAATTTTAACTAATCGAAATCTTTATCATTTCTAAAAAGGATTTTCTACTAATATCTTGACAGTGCTACACAATATTCTTTTAAAATTAACAATGTGCAAGAACAACTAAAACATTCTATTTACAAAAGGTATCATGTTTTATATATTTCATTGGCTGAAGAAAATATATTTCCTCCAGTCGCTGGAAACCACTGAACTATCCATAGCTGGTGATGTGCAGCGCGCTCTTCAAAGTACAGTGCCTTATCCCCATGCTTTACTAAGAGGCTTAAAAGCAAGTTGTTTTTATGGAAGAAATTCTGTGACTGTGGGAAAATTTGACACCTCCCCCAAGAAAAAAGGTAGAAGCAGAAAATAGCTATATACCAACAGATGTAATAGTTCATTGATTGAAATCCAGATTGACAGAGAATGATTGGCTCCTTCTTAAGGCTGATGGAGCCCACCTGGCCCCTGCCAGCCTGCCCTGGGGTAGGGCCATCTGCAGACCTGCCCAGGTGTTGGGCTCTCAATTTTGACCATGTGCCATATTTCCTCCTTTTCAATATGCTTTTACATTTAAAGAAAAGGAAACACATTTGAAGTATGATTGATAAAGCTTTTATAAGTTCTTTTCATTTGATTTTTTTCACTTTTAAGCATTTATGTGATTGCCTATGTTCACAACCATGCATTTGTAGAAACTTGCTATTTTTTCTTAGCAATGCATAATAATACCCAGGAAAACTACATTTTTAAAAATTTTAGCAAAAAAGAATTGCAAAACCGTGGAGAAAGGAAGATATGTTTTTAGTGGTAATCCCAATTTCATATTGATAACCTCCTGTCTTCTTTCACTATAATGTTATAATAATACTATCATGTTATTATTTTATTATATTATGCCATTTTTACATCTCCTAATAAAATGTACTCTAACAATAGGCATTTTTCTATATTAATTTTCAAGAATATTCACCTTGTACATTATCTGGGGATTTCGCTCAGAAATAAGCAAACCAATGACCTATTGCTATACAGTGACCCATGGCATTTCAGTTGGTAAAGAAAACTTGTTGTAGTGGCAGGTTCACTGCCCACATTCCTATAAACACAAAGAAATAAAGAAATCATGGTAAAATTGATAGTCAACCTATGACTGCTTATGGAGGCTTGGTGTAAAGACCAGCAGTGGGTGGAAATGAATCTAAATGTGGTATGTGTGTGTGTGTGTGTGTGTGTGTGTGTGAATAGCAGTCAGGGTTCACACAGTGGGGTTCTGAGACACTTAAGGGTCCCCACTGCCATCCTTCCAGGTGTTTGTGGAGTTAGAATAGCTTTCATCATAAAACTGAAACAGAATTTGGTGCTGGAATATGGTAATTTCACTTTTAATATATCCTAAAGTGTATTTCAGTGAAATTGTTGTTTATTCTCTAAAAGTCTACTATTTTTGTACTGTATTTTCATTTAGAATGTCATGAATTTTGATAAAGTAAAATAAGGGTGAAGGAAATTATGTTGTGGAATCATAGAGCAAAATAAAATAATTATATTGTCTGTAAAAAAATAAACTGAAACGTGAACCTTTTCTTTCCTGGTTCACTGTGTTTACCGTGGAGCTTTCCAAGGCCGCATCCTTGTGACAAAAGATTAGATGACAAACACGCAGGAGGAAGCAGGTGTCTAACCTTGAGACAGAAAATAAATTAACATAGAAAACAAAATAGGAAAGGAGCACCATTTTCTTTGTTTTGAAAAATATACTCTCATAATTTTTTAAATGTTATTTATGTGACTACGTAATCTAGTAATATGTATACAAGTCTATAACTATCTAATACGTAAATATTTTCAAAGTTTCTTGGTTTAACTTTCAGCGTGGTAAATGTTGATAGATATGACCTACCTAAACAGAAGTTTCCCATAATCTTTAAAAGCAACAAGGAGCCTTAATTTCAAACACTTGAGAAATACTGCTTCAACCGATTCGTAAATTTGTTCTTCACATGAAGAGAAAATACATTTGTTCTGTTTCAAGAACTCAAGCACAAATTCATTTAATGAACTGTCTTGCAGTTTGCCACATTTATCTTGCCAAGTTGAGTTCAGTGCGATATTTCGACGTGTGCATCAGTGTGTGCAAATCCAACTTCCCTTTATCCCCCACCCCTTCCAAATCTCCAGTAATCACTATTCTACAGTCAGATCAAAAAACATCGTTAAGTTTCCACGTATAGGAGAGAAGATGCAGTTCCTGTCTTTCTGTGCCTGGATTGTTTCTCCCATTCTTAAAAACTTCTCACCTCACATT
The DNA here is from genome assembly GCA_004027185.1 of Glis glis. Lineage (NCBI taxonomy): Eukaryota > Metazoa > Chordata > Mammalia > Rodentia > Gliridae > Glis > Glis glis. Next base: position 18,210 of record PVJS01003595.1, read on the forward strand.
TTATAATTGATACTAATTAAATTTATAACTTTGGGGGCATCATATCAGTCACTGTTTCAACATAGTGTCCATGCTTCTCTGCGTTCCCACCTGAAGAGATGCCCTTAGAAACTGGCGTCCTTTCCCCTGGAGACAGCGTCAAGTCTCTGGTGCTCTGATCCGGTCTGCATTTTCCTTCTCTCTAGTAGTTCAGCTGGCTGTCATATTCTGGGTTTCCAGGAATTTCCCCTGTGCGCTTCAAAGACAATTTTTCTTTGTCAGAACCCTTCTTCAACCTCAGTTATTTCTTTGTTAAAACTTTGTATATTGCTTTCTATGGATGATTTTCTGAAGTTTATACATAATAAAATGATGTGTGAATTCATTTAAAGTTATTCTTACAGTTGTCAAAAATGATCATATCAGAATCATCACTTACATTTTAATTCAACATGGGCACCTGATAAAATTGAACACGGTGCACAAGCCACTGTAAAAATTCCCCTTCCTGGTACATCCCCGGAGGGCAGCGGCTTGGACCGACTCCAGAGCTACGTCCTGCTCCCAGGAGACTCACGGAATGGCCTCCATGTGGACTAGGAGCAGGAAAGAAGGACCTTGAAAGTAGGATGTATCCAACTTAGCCCTGTTCCCCTCTGGCCTGCCCCCAGGCCCCACACTGCCGCAGGTGGGAAAGGCAGAGAATCCCCAGCACCTGTCCCTCCCCACCATCTTCACATCTCCATAGCAACCCCGTGCTCAGGGTCTCCACCTTCAAACTGGGGGAGTACTTAATGTCTTTTTTCATAGGGGCCTTGATTAAGTCACCCACCATCATAATAAAAAATATGAATCACCGATTGAACACTTAAAATGTACCAAGTTCTATACCATGTGTTCATGTGAATTACATTTGATCTTTATGTAAATGCAAAATGCAAAAAGCCCTTAGCACCGTGTATGTATGTAATGCGTGGTATCTATAATTACTGCTGTGGAAGCAATTCTCAGCCAATGTATGTCTTAAGAAGAGCAATTGGCCATTCATGTCTATATTTTAAAGTAATTATAATTCTTCTGTAGACAAAGCCAGTATCTTTAATTTGTCTCAGACAAATTAAATTTATTAGTTCATTAAAAACTTATTTATTTTGACTTTTTGCAGTAGTGGGGATTGAACCCAGGGCCTCTCAAATGCTAGGCAAGCAAAATTATACAGACACCTTGCGACTGGCCCTGTACCTGTGGATGGAATGTCATCACCCTGTGCTGAAATTACCTGGGTTGCAGCAAAAACTCATACCTAAAAGCAAAGTCTACACCAGGGACTCACAAAGTCACCCTCCCGGTGGGCAAGCACCACATTTAATTAGCATCAAAATGTACAAAAATGCCTAATGTTGATGCTTTTCAGGAAATGCAAGTTCCATGCCCATGTTCCTTTTAAAAAACGATTGCTGATATATGGGAATCTCTGTCTTGTTTTTCTTTTCTTTTTTTTTTGCGAATTCACAGGGTGTAAGTTACAAAAAGAAAGTTACATGAGCAAATTGTATGGGGATTGTTCTCAAGTATTTTAGCATAACTTAGTGGAAGGGAAATGAGCAGGCGCCATGAACCCAACTTACGTTGATTGCACCAGGTGATAAAAATCCCAAGAAATCCTGGCTGGAAGACAATAACCAACGTAATGGAAGTAGAGAGTCTGTGAGTACGGGAATCAAACAGTGGGAGAGTTTAATGAGGTAAAATGTTTTAAAGTGTTTGGAAGTGATTTTTAGAGTGATTTTTAAATTGCGGAGCTTAAAGTTTTGGAAAAATAGAGCCATTTTGTTTGAAATTGAAGTTGGGGATAGCATCTATCATTGTCAGTCTTCTCCAATACTGTGGAAGGCTTTCTTTGCTCAATTCACAATCCTTGGTTAAAAGAAAGAGCTTCTGTTATTATTCAGGTAGATGCAATCCGATGACAAACATTTCTTGTTTAAGCTAGAAATCTGCGGAAGAGTTTTTTAAAATGAGAGTAATACTTTCACCATCAGGAAGAAATCTCTGGGAGGAATGAATTTCATCATGAGTTCCCAATACTGTGTTCCAGTCCTTTGGTCCTAAGAGCACATCACACTGATGCCACCATGGCCGGCACACCCCCTGCACATGAGCACGTCAAGCCCATCAGTTCAGCTTTCCGAGGAACCTCAGAGTCTAGTTTCTCTCTCAATCCTCCCACCATTCTGAGATTAGATCTTGCAGAACAAGGTCTCGTTATAAGCTCTTTCACTTTTTCTTTTCTTTATTTATCTTTTTCTTTTGCAGTTTTATCTTCCTGGTGAACTATTTTGTGCAGAAAGCAGCTAAATGGGTATTGGTTGACGTCAGTGTGCATGGGTTTGTTTTTGTTGTTTTAACACAGGAAAAAGAAATTACATTTTAAGGAACAGGAAAATACTCCAAGTCTTATAATTATGTAGCCCAAAAGCAGAATATTGTGCTGTTTACAGGTGTTAAGCACTTAAAGTTGCAAATCAGCCCCACCTTTTGCTCAAGTCTAAATCACAAATCCTGTGTTCTTCTCAGTAATGACTTCTACTGCATACACACTGGTAGGTATAATACTGATACTGATATGTGTGTGTGTGTGTGTGCATGTGTGCATGTGCATGCATTTTTTGTGTGTGTGTGTGTGTGTGTGTGATACTGGAGATTGAATCCAGGAGCACTCTACCTCCAAGCTTTGCCCCCAGCCCTTTTCTATTTTGTTTTATTTTGTTTTGAAATAGGGTCTCTTTAGGTTGCTGAGAGTCTTTCTAAGTTGTTGAAGCTGGCCTCGAACCTGAGATCTGTTGCAGGACTTATTAGTCATCAGCTTTGAGGTCACCTCGGTCTGGCTTGGGAAGGGCACAAACTGTACACCCAAGTGGAGATTTCTGTACACAGACAAATCTCCAAGGACCATGAGACCGATAAGCAAAGACCCTGATATCTTCCTTGTTTACCCTTTCCTTTTCCAATTCATCTATGACTACCTTGATGTTTTTCCTTGACTCACCCCATGACTGCTTTGCTATCTCCTGTGATCAATTTTGTTTTGATTATAACTCAATAACAGAAAGATGTTGGTAAAAGGATGGCAGGAGAGAGAAGAGATATCTCTTCTGTTCCCTGGCTTCCTTAGATCTTGTCATGTTGAATCCATTGTCATTCATGTGAGAGACTTCTTATCAATCAATCAACATCAGCACCATCTGCAACAAATGGTGCCACTAACAGAGATCCTCCTGTCTCAGCCTCCCGGGTACTAGGATTATAGCTATGCATGACCATGCCTGGCTCCTATATTATTTACTTGCCTCTCCAGGTCTGTCTAGAATAGGATCACAATCAGGGGAGTATCCAAATCCATTTTGTAAGACCACTGCCTCTCAAGTGCCCACCACAGGACCTGCACATGCATTCTGGCCACTGGGACCTGGGTAACTGGGCAAATGTACTTTTCCTGCTTGGGGACCACAGGGCATGAGCTGACATAGATGGCCAGTGTCTTATTAGGTGACACATATGTAGGAAATCATGTTGTTTGCTATTTGCCAGATACCATGGGAAACACCTGACCTCGCAGTGACAGGTGATATTCATCAGTCGAGCAGCCATGGGGAAGAGGGCCCCAGCTCTGGTACCATCACTGTTCTAGAAGTTTCTAAGCTCTGCCCAGAAATTCTTTCTATGTGCTCCTCTCTATGGCGGAGTTCAAGGTGTGGAAATTACATTCCACCAAGTTCCTCGTCAGCTACATAGTGGGGGCGGCTTCCTTTTTCAATGGATGTTGCCTTGTGGGAACATTAGTAGGTTGGAATGGAACTAAAAAACTAGACTCTCTGTGTACCATAAGGTTCCAGCTGAGGCATACAAGGATGAAATGCCTGATTTTATTAGGAAAAAACAATAAGTACTAAGCTTCTGTGAGATTAAGAAAGACTCCTAAATATCCTTGTGCCGAAGATTTAAAAAAAACAAGCAGAAGATTTTAATTGCACATAATTCAATGAAAACAGCACGCCTCTTACTAAAACAAAGCTTAGATTTCAAAGTCTGTGTGTTGAAAAAAGGAAAAAAGACTAAACCTTACCTGTCATCAAGCACATGAGAACAATAGTCACAGGATGATCCAAAGGAAAGCACAAATGAGAAAATTTTAATAAAGCATGAAACAGAATGTATAAATAATAAGTACACGTAAACCCTATTCTTAAGAATATTAAATGCTCACATATAGTGCAAAAACACAGAAAATACAATTAGAGGTGAAAGAAATATCAATATAATCCAACCACAGAAGAGATGAGATTAAATATCATAGGCTGATATTTTACGCAACCGTCTTATATCATCTACTTTGGAATCCTGGAAAAATTGGTTAATTTTCAACGCAGAATATATATTACCAATATTGACTCAAGTTTTAATAGAAATGTTGAATAAATCACTGAAAGTATGACAGAAATTTTTGGAAAAGTGATAAAAGATGTCTCATTGAAAGAAAGATTGGTTTTGTTTCAAAATTGTAATTCACAAGTGCTTATTGAGTCCTATCTCAGATGCTAGGGAATTTGGACAGCTCTCAGCTCATTTTTACAACAGCAAAATCTTCCCACTGATGCAAAATAAAATAAGTAAAAACCAAAACAAAGACACAAAACTCAAAGAGGCTAAGTCCCGTTGGATGACTTCTCTTGCCTGCCTGACACTGGGAGCTTCCTCCTCCACTGGCACCTTTAGTGACGTTCACAGGAGACACAATCACCTGTGGAGGGCTGTCCCCATTTTCTCCCCACAGATCTCTTTGGGGTGACCCCAAAATGTTGTTATTCCCAATTCCTTGACTTTTCACTCAGACTTGGTCACCCTTTATCACAGGGTCTGCAGCAAGGGAGGGTTGTCCTGAGAGAGAAGAGGAAGGGGCTTTCACTGGAACAGAGGACAGGAGGACACATATCTCTAAACATTGTCAGGGTTTACCCAGCAGCTCCGTCCTACAGCTTGGCTTACTGCTTCTCAAACAGGGTCTTAATGTTTATGCAACATAAACTGCTGAGTGCAATTGCACTGTAATTCTGCAAAAGACAATTAAGTTTTGGGGCTTGTTTTTATGCATATCTGCCTGATAGTTAAGAGAAATAAGATGTTACTTTAGCTCCTGCATAGAAACTCTGGTTCTAAATGTGCTCTGAGCTGAGAGTCTTGTATTTTTAGACTCTAGCTGACCAGTGAAGCTGGACTTAAGCCATCCTTTCTGCAGCCTGAAAAAGTTAGAGATGAAGTCCTAAGATGCAGCCACAGGAACACTGAAAGGAATTATGAGGCCCTGCTAGCCAGAAGTCACATGTCCCACCACACTGAGAATCAAACAATGGCAACCCCACTCTGCCGTCCTAGTTTTTGGGCTCTCTGTCCTGAGGCCATTTCTGTTACCAATTACAGCACCTGTAAGGGTCTATTCAGAGAAAGGAGACCACTGTAGGTTTCAGAGAGAGGACATTTAGTTGAGGTTCTTGCTGAGCTTGGAAGGACTAGACAAGTTGAAGTGTGAAAGGTGGAGTTTGAACAGCAAAAAATGATATTAAAAATCAGAAAAATATTTATTTACGACATAGAGCATGTGGGATAAGATATTTTTCTTTTCTTAATATACTTTTATTGGTGCACTTAGTCTCACAGCATAATGTAGGTCAGAGTGGTAGGGACGTACATGCACACAGCACCTAGCGCAGGCCCAAAGGAGCAAATTAGGAAGCAGAGAAATGAAAAACAGAAGAGTCATCGCTACACACCTGCCCTTAAAGTGGTGATACTCAACAAACACTGAGCCTGGCGTTCAACCCGATAAAACTTGCAAAGAATGGGGATGGTGAGGGCCGTGAGAGGCCTGGCTTAGAAGCAGAGGGTGATCTATGTAGGTCTACGTGATTGTGAACACGGAGAAGGTTGGCGACAGCCAGACCCATTTCCTGAGTGTAGACGGAGGCAGCTCATGAACACAGAGAAGGTTGGCGACAGCCAGACCCATTTCCTGAGTGTAGACGGAGGCAGCTCATGAACACAGAGAAGGCAGAGAAGGTTGGCGACAGCCAGACCCATTTCCTGAGTATAGACGGAGGCAGCTCATGAACACAGAGAAGGTTGGCGACAGCCAGACCCATTTCCTGAGTGTAGATGGAGGCAGCTCATGAACAGAGAAGATTGGCTACAGCCAGACCCATTTCTTGAGTGTAGACGGAGGCAGCTCATGTTTCTTTCTCTTTCTGCCTGTGTCTCTGTCTCTGTCTCTGTCTGTGTCTCTGTCTCTGTCTCTCTAGCTTCTGCTCTTGTCTTGTTCTAGCTCTGTGCTGCCCTGAAACATTAGCAACATGCGACCTTTCGAGTTATTTTCTCACGTACATGTTAGTCTCTGTGAAAAATATCACTTTTCCCTTTCACAGTACTGTACACATCAATGAGACTTTATGAAACTCTCGTCCAGTCTTTGATTTACACAGGCTTTTCCCCCAAACACCATTATTTATAATTCATGTGTTGGCATTAATCATTTTGAAGGTCAAAGAAGTTCAGAACCTAACTTTATAATCTCTACTGCTCTGATAATATATAAGCTCAGTTTGAACTATTTTAAACTCAAATTGAATTTCTGTCAACTAATTCCTGAGATTTTTAAAGGACTTATAAATTGTCAAGTCCCAACAAGTATTTGCCACAAAAACATGTGGAAGAAAATGAGGAAAATGATTTTAGTGGTAGCAGAAGTTAATTTCGCAATTATCACATGATGATAGGAAATAATGTATTTCATTAGATTTCTTAGGTGTTTATTATTTCTTGTGGATAGAACATGATATTTTGATTTGAAATGGATCACATTGAAAATGGTATGAAATTGACAGAAAGTTAGCCATTTTCACTGTCCTATATTTATTTTAATAAATAAAATAAAATTTAATTTCTACAAAAACAAAAGTTGGACTTTTGAGGTAGAACTTTCAAATTTGATAACTCTTTGGTTAACACAGAGAAGCCTCCATTTAAGAGGGCTCCTTATGTAGGTAACTCCAAAGCATGCTGATTATTTATTATCCTGACAATTACATTTTTAAGCTATTGAGAAGGTATCATTATATTTTAAAAATCGTTGCTTCTATGCCAATTGATTTCTGGTAGAATTTTAACAATTGTTTATGCCTAAGTTGAAATTGTATCAATTTAAAATGTGGGCCAACAGAAAAATATTAAGTCAAATGACTTCAGTGTAAGGGACTAAAATGAAAATGGAGGAGGAGGACAGGATGCCAAGACCAGGGATCAAACCATGTGAGAAGCGGATGATGCTCTCAGGTATGTGCAGTCTCTAAAGAGCCGGGGAAGCCATGCCTGACCTTAGGACCTACACAGGTAATAGCTGGATGTTTCCTGGACATTGATTTAGAATCAACACAGGGACACATTGCTGAGGCTTCAGATCAAGGGGCAGTCCTCTGGCATGGTGGACTCAGAGGATAAGAAGCAATTTCACCCAGGTCACATACATCACAGTTACAAATAGGTGCTGGCTCAGAGCAGACACAAAGGTGTTTTGAACCCTTGACATCCAGAAATGGACATGCTCATAATCAGGAACAGAAATTCCTAACCTCAAAGCTGGGATGGGAACCAAGTCCAAGCTGGTCCTGGTTGTCTGGAAGTGGTGAGAGACGTCTCTGGTGTGGGCTGGAGTCCTAAGACACGTAGGAAGGAGAGTGGCACAGCACCTGTCCTGGGTGGAGTTAGACCTGAGTTACCTGTAGGAAGATAAGATTTGCACAGTTCTCCTCATTCATCTATGAAGTGAGTAGAAACAGATCAGGAAAACAAACCAAAGAACGACTCCTCCTCCTAAGTCTAAGATGGAAGGACAGTTCATCAAATGTGTAGATTCATGTGTGGAACAAAAGCTTATCGTGAATGTCTCCTCTGTGTACTGCTATAGTGCCCAGGGGCATTGCTGATAGGAGTCCTTGGAGAGCTCCATCACTAGAGTGAGCAGGTCTCAGATTACCCCCCATCCATGATAAAAAAAAAAAGAAACTATTGTGAGGAAGACCTAACATAATTGCAACCCCCAAAATTATGAATAAAAATAAACATCTTCAAATATTCAGATGGATTTAAAGACAAACAAGAAAGCAAGTCAAAATAGCTTAACATTATTAGGAAGATGTAAAAACTATTCTCGAAATGAAAAATAAAATAATCGAAATGAATAACTTGATGGATGGCTTGATGTATTGAACAATAATTGTTGTAAGAAAGCGTTAGTGATTTGTAAAATACAGCAGAAAAAATACAGATGAAGAGAAATATGGAAGTGATCTAGAGGCACAATAAGAATTAAAGCAGGAGATCTAGTATGGGTTCCATGCTAATTAATGGCAGATTTGGAAAAGGAAATACACTAGGATGTACTGCATGGTGATGGCTCAGAAGCAAAGAAAGGAAACAAGTCCTCAGAGTGAAAGTTTACAAAGTCCAAAAGAGGACACGTGTCTCCTAGAGACATTAAAAGGGCATTACTGAATATCAAATGAAGTCTTAACAGCCGCACAAAAGTCAACCAACCAACCAAGCAAACATGGTCTAAAACAGAAAAGTTAGACTAACACCAGACTTCCCGTCAAAACACGTCACTGTGCAAACTGTGGAGGCCCCACTGTGTGCTGCTTTCCCTGAACCCACCTCTGTGGGAAGCACATGTTTTCTATCCTCAAATACTTGCATGAGAACTAAGATTTCATTATGTCCAAATGCCCTTGAATAACCTACTGGATGATCAAGTTTCACTGCAAGGAAATCAAACCCAGAAGGAAGTAGCATGGTAAACGAAGTAGTTTTGAGCCAAGAAATAAAGAAATTGCTAAGTATTTATTAAATTTATAGTGTGGGATTTAAAAATAAAAAGAGGGAAAGGTAAGATACTTAAAATTGAAAATGTTATGCCAGAAAAATACCAGGATAGGTGGCCGTTTAAAGAGACAAAATTAATTCAATGCTCATTTCTTCTATCGTTGAAGGAAGAGGAATTGGGCTGAATATTCATGCTAAAAATTTACAAGCCATTTTGGAATAAGTAGAAATGTAACTTGCCTTCTCAAAGGGCACTGGAACACTGAGGAAGTGTAGGCCACACCAGACGTCTTAATTTATCCAAAATAATCAGGACAATGTGCATAAATGTTATGGGTCCAGTTCAATCATACTTAAAAGTGAGCAGCTAATGTACATTGAAATGACATGTTGAATTTGGAGACTTGAAACCAGATTCCTGACTAAAAGGTCACTGCAATTAAGAGGCAAAAACAGTCACAGAAAAGGAATTGGTGAAGAACTGACGCAAAACACCAGGACAGAGTTGTGTATCTACTGTCCTAGAACCCAGCTAGGGGGAACCAGAGGCAAGCAAGCCGTATGCAAATTCTTCATGTCAAGGAGCAGTAAGAAATAAGTCAATTTTACCCCCTCAGAATAATAGAAAAAAAGCCATCAGAATAAAGAGCAAAGTTAATAAAAGAAACTGGTAAAGCCGGGCGTGGTGGCGCACGCTTGTAATCCCAGTACTTTGGGAGGCGGAGACTGGAGGATCCGGGTTCCTGGCCAGCCTCAGTTCTCTCTCGCTCTCTCCCTGTCTCTCTCTCTCTCTCTCTCTCTCTCTCTCTACCTAGTGAGGCCCTCCGCAACTTCGTGAGACCCGGTTTCAAAATAAAGTATAAAAAATAGAGCTGGGGGTGTAGCGCAGAGGTAGAACGCCCCTGGGTTCAATCCCCGGTACCGCAAAAAAAAAAAAAAAAAAAAGAAACTGGTAGATATGCAAGTGTAAGCTAATGAAATATGAACAGAGAGACTATCAGGGTTCTTACAGTATATTTTGATGCATGACTGAAATAAATATTCTATAATATTAAGCAGATTTGATATAAATAAAAATATTAAAATAAAATTGTGTGAATGATAGATTCAACAGAATAATAATAATAATGACTAATTCTACAAATATGCATCAAATAAATGCTGTAGGTTAATATAAATTACTAAAAATTGCAAAGATAAAATTGAAAACCTAAATAAAAAGCTCAAGGGAACTGAAGAGTTTAAAGTCCCTACTACATGTATACTCTCTTTTAAAATAAACTTAACTTTTATAGACATATGTTGCCAGACAGTGACAAGTCCTGTCGTAAACAGCTTCAAATATGGGAAGATTAGGGAAATTTAGTGGATTGTTACCAAAAATGGATCTCCAGAAGTGAAAGAAAAACTAAAATACAAGAAACTCAGATGTGAATATAAATATAATCTGTTTTCCTAAAAGATTATGATATTTAACCTAACAATGTGTATATAAATAAATGTTATATTTTAGAAATGAATAGCTCGCCACCAGCAAAGTTAATTATGGCACGTACTACCTGAACAGAATAAAGAACACATAACAGGCTAATCTCAATTGGTACAAAAATTATTTTTTTAAAAAATCCAACATTTATTTAAGAGGAATTCAGTAAACTAGGGCTGGATGTGAGCTCAGGTAACGTGCTAGAGTGAGTGTGTTTAAGCGTGGTGGCCTTGGGAACAACTTCCGTGAGGCAAAGACACGTGACCCTGAACCTCCTCAACACTGGGTTGGTACCTGGGTTAAAGCAATGAGTGTCTCATGACTGTAAGGTGTACAGGTATGGTTCATGGATCCTATATTTTTGAATTCACATACCTGCCAAAATGCATAGCCAACCCCCAAGATCAATGCTTATGGGCTCTCATGGTCATGTGTGAACACGCACCAGGTAATGAGAAATAAGAGTCTCCCAAAATACAGGTTACAGCTCTCACCCTGCAAACAGGGGTCCGCTCTACTCGGTGTCATGGGCTTTCCATTTGTGTGTGTGAGTATTTTTCATTTGTTTTGTTTTGGTGATTTTGCTGTTTACATTAGCCCCCAAGCCAAGTGCTAACACCCTATCTAGTGTTTGTGAGAGCAAGAAGTCTGGCCTGTACCTTACAGGGAAGAGGGATTAGAGAATCGTTGCTCAGTACAAGCAGTGGTTCTGTTGGCCATGGGTTCAACGTTAACAGATAAACAGTAGGTATTAAGTGAGGAATCCTTAAACAGAAGCACACAGGAATGAGGCTATGTATCGATGGGGTGACACACATGTTGTGGCCAGAGGCTCACAGGAGCTGTACTGCTTTTGAGAACAATGGTTCCATATTTGCTAATTCAGTGATGCAGTGACTCTATAGAACATAAGTACTGGGAAAACTGAGGGTTGGCTGCGTATCAGTTGTCTACATATGGAAATATAAGTTGACCAAATAAAATTATCATCAAGAATTTAAACAAGCATCTTAGATATCAAAATATAATTTATAAAGATCAGGTTATGATGCTAAAATAAACACATGGCAAAGGATTATTATATAACTTATAAATAACAAAGGAGTCAGTAACATATTGTGATTGGGTTAAAGAATGACCGAGAATGAATACCACACCACAGTGTTACTGGTTTAAAATGCTATTATCTAGTAAAGCTGTAACTATACCATTGACCTTCTGAGAATGTAAATTGAGCACATAGTCGCTCTCTGGTGTCCCTGGGGTTTGTTCAGGGACCCCACGTGGGCACAGGGACCCTAGGATGCTCCAAGTCCTTGTATAAAATGTCGTAGCATTGGCATAGAACCTACATACATCCTCCGCATACTTCAAGTCATGTCTAGATTATATACAACATATAACACAATGCAAATGCTGTGTGAATAGTATTTATACTGTATGGTATAGGGAGCAACAAGAAAAAGAAAAGCCTGTATGTGTTCAGTCCATATAGCTATTTCTTTTCAGTCCACGGTTGGTAGAGTCTGGGGATATAGAGTGCTCAGAGTACACAGCTGGCATGCTCCTGATTCCATGCGCAAGGCTAGGTACCGTGCATGACAACTCCAAGCTGAAATGAGCCAGACGCCGCCACTGGAGTAGACAAGGCCTCCTTCATTCACACAGGGGGTGCTGCTCAGGAATGAAGTGAAGCAAGAGAGACTCTCACGACACAGGTCACTCCTAGGGATGCAATGCTGAGCACATGATCCTAACATAACAGAACGTATCGGGCACACCAGCATCAATACAAAGTACTGAAACAGGACAGTCAAATACGTGGGATGCAAATTAAAATAAGATACCACTGCAGGTATATCAAAATGGCGAAATCCAGAGCACTGGCCGCACCCAGTGCTGGCCAGACGGCGGGGAGCTGGTAGCTCTGGATTATTGCTGGACAGAGCACAGGGATCTTACAGATGGTGAAACCAGTCTGTACAATCCTGTAACAGTGGATGTACACATCCGTCAAACCCACAGAGGGAGCAACACCAGAGTGAAGCCTAGTCAGCTGTGGGCTCCGGGCTGAGGCCTGTCAGTGCAGGATCGTTCAGGGCAGTAAATGCTCTGCTCTGGGGTGTGACAGGGACAGCTGTGCATGAGGGGGAGGGGAGAGATAGGGGACATGGTCACTTTCTGCACCTTAGCCCATTTGGGCTGGGAATCTGTAATGGTTCTAAAAATAAAGGCTACCTAAAAAATATATTAGCATGAATAATTACTCATGCATAAATATTGGAAGGGGAAGAATGAAATGGGGTCACATTGTTATAATCAGTGGTAAATTACAATGGAGAGGTGGGCATTTGGGAAGTTTCTATGGTGCTGTGTGTGTGTCTTGATCTAAGAGGTCTACATGTATTTGTTTTGCAATTCATGAAGCTGTACCTCGTGTTAGAGTCCATTAATCTGCATGTTTAGATTTATTGACATTCTCCATGTTTATTATATATCATAGGAAAGGTTAAAAGCAAACTGCCTACAAATATATACAAATCGTGTATGAAGTTGCTTAGTCATGCTTGCCTCCACAAAATCAATGATTTATTCCAGCCTAGACATACTCTTCCTGAGTATAGTCCTACAGTATTTAAGATTTTTCATGAGAAATAACAAATGAAGGCGCATTTTGTGTTCCGTGATGGACGTATCTCCATTTAAAATTGAGAGCAAAGTTTTTAAACAATGCATGAGAGATGTAGTACCAGAGCTAAACTGAAAAAAAAATCATCAACTATAGAGAATTTAGAACAAAAAAAAGACACATGTGTTACAATAAAAATAATTTGAGTTTAACATTAAAGTTATGGTCACCATCTTAATGGAAGATTTATGCATTCATTGTGTCATTTAAAAATATTGTGTTATTTCCTATTTTGCAATGTCAAGGAGCAGCAGGAATTTTATCAAAGGACAATTTACCCAAGATTTTCCAGAAGATTTGTAAAAGTAAATCAAAAGGTAAAGCTCTTGTGAAATGTCCTCACACAAATGCATTAAGCACTATCGTGCATGTTTTTGGACATTGCACGTACCTTGGCGGGTCTATACAACAAGCTGCAGCGGCATGCACATGGCGGATATTTCATATAGGAGAGGCAGGAGATGAGGTGGTGCATCCACATTTGTTTGTGATTTCATAAAGCAACACTAGAATGATGCACAGAAGGCGTGTAAGCTGTCACCTGTTGTATACTTGGGGGACCGAGGGGACAGAAACACAGGAAGAGGGAAGCAGCTAATAGCATTTCTCATTAATATCACTTAGAGATTCAAACAACACAAATGCACAAGTTCTACAACTTTACCCTAAAATAATAACTTGCTTAGCTGTGTTTTGAAACGACTGGCCTCGACTCTTTTTGTTGTTGTTGTTGTTGTAGTAGTAGGGATTGAACCCAGGGGTTTTCTACTTTTAAGCTACACCCCCAGCCCTTTTTACTTTTAAACATCATGCTAAATCACTAAATTGCTGAGGCTGGCCTCAAACCTTATATCCTCCTGCCTCAGCCTCCCAAGTACTGGGATTACAGGTGTGCGCTGCTGTTCCCGGTTGTACATTACAATTCTGAACCATGTAGTCCCACCAAAATCACCAGTGGAAATGTAGAAAGTAAAAACAAGTGGCTTAGAAAACTAAACCAAGATGATTTGCCAGCAGGAAGGAGCCTCTTAAAAATACCTCAGGAGAGCCAGGCGTGGTGGCGCACGCTTGTAATCCCAGTACTTGGGAGGCCAAGACCAGAGGATCCGGGTTCGCGGCCAGCCTCACTTCTCTCTCTCTCTCTCTCTCTCTCTCTCTCCCTGTCTCTCTCTCTCTCTCTCCTTAGTGAGACCCTCCGCAACTTTGTAAGACCCGGTTTCAAAATAAAGTATAAAAAAATAGGGCTGGGGGTGTAGTGCGGAGGTAGAACGCCCCTGGGTTCAATCCCCGGTACCGCAAAGAAAAAAAAAATCTCAGGAGATAATTGCATCTTCGGCAATCCTTAGAGTATGACTTTTCCTTCGCCCCCTCTCCTGCTTTGGGGGCCCTTCCCAGGAGTCCCTGCCGGCATCTCCTATATTCCACACACCTCACTATGAGGAGTTGTGAGCCCCTCAGAAGAGGAACCCCTCTGGTGCGCTGCCTTCCAGTGCACCTTCCTAACCCCCATGCCCTGACTCACACAGGTGAGTGTGCAGAAGGCTCTGGGCAGCTCAAAGGGGCTCAGGGCAGCTGCTAGCTCCTGCCATCTGTGTTCAGGGACCCTGCATTCCTGCATTTCCTCTGAGCTGATTCTGATCAGCGATCCTTGCGTTTCCTTCCAAAAATACATTGAGCTTTTTAAAATTTGTATTTTATTTTTTGACTGGATTAAGGGGTTAGTATTTATTTTAAAAGTAGTGTCTTTGTGCTGCATTTGTTTCAGTAAAATTATAGGTAAGTAATGTCTTGTACCTATCAGCTCTCATGAATGAAAATTTACACACTCAACAAATATTTGATTGCCCTCTATCAGATACTGTGACTTATACCTGCTATGTCAGTATAACTTTCTTAGTTATAGTCTTTCTTCAGCTCCACATTCTCATAAAGCTTATTAACGCATATTCTTATGCTAATAGCAGGTACTCAATAATTGTTTCTTATACTTAAATATCCCAAATTGTTTTGTATTGCAAACATCAAAAGAAAAAATTTCCTCATTTTTTTATTTAATTAAAAAAGGAACAAAGTATCTATTGCTGCTGTCGCCCATTTTAAAGAAGGCTCCCTTACTTCCAAGACACACTCAGCAAGAGGTTGGACATGCAGAGCCCCTGGTTTTCAAACCCATGTACTTGATACATGAAGCTGAGCTGGGACCATGGAATTTTCCTTCCTCTACTCCTCTTTATTTTAGAAACTCTGTGACTAGCAGGACCCTGACCAAATGTTCTTGTTTGACTGACTTCTGACTAAAGACTGACTTGCTTCCTGGTGGTCTCCACCCTGACAAAGGGATATTGAGAGTCTGAGTCAATGTGTTACTTACTCATAAATCCTGAAATGTTCAACTTTCAAAAGTGACGCATCTTAATTTAGCCTACTTTTTAAAACCCCGTAAACCTCATTTATTTTTTCTTCTTGGCATTTTTAAATAAGAAACAAATGCACAAATACAAATTAAAAAGGAAAATTCCACCATATAAAAAATAAGTTTTAGGAGCACTGAAATTCTCCAATGCACTTTTCTCATTGTAATAAAATATCTTAAGGTAGCTACATAACAAATACCAAACGTCTCACGATTACTGGGCTGCACACAACAGGCGTTGAATCTGAGAAAGCGGAGTATCCGTGAGACGAAATGAATGTGCAATTTGGGGTTCAAATGTGATATTGATTTCTCAGCTTCATGTTGATTGTTCTCATTTCAATTCTGCTTCTATTGTTCCCTGGTCTTTTCTGCCCATTGTGTATTTGAATACTTAAGCAGATGGCCCCTGGGAGCTCATACATTTAGCGCATTTTATTCTCAAAAGTCTGAAGTAGGCTTTGATGAAGGAAGAACTAGAGTATTAGAGTGTTGATCTGGGATAGGTTGAATTAAACTATGAGCTTTGCTGCTGGTTCCAGTGTTTTAGGAACACACACACACACACACGCACCTTTAATCATTTTTGTATATATACTTAAAAACTCTAAAGGAATGTTTCTTTGAATCTACAGCATATTCATTCTAAGAGCCCAATCATGCAGTAACTTTAATTCAACTTTTGGGATTTATTCTGTCATGATAAATATAATTTAGTTTCATTGGAAATTCAAAATGATATTTCAAGGAGAAAGTTATTTGTGTTTTTGTAACTAGGAAAGATTAACTTAAATAGTTTGAAGTAATCATTCCTGTTGGAGACTGAAAAATACACACCTACTTTAAATAAACGGTTTTGTGCTACTGACAGCATATCATTGTTGCTAACCAGTTATTTCTCAGGATGTCTGGTGGACTCCTATTAGCAGTGCTCCGTGAAGGTGGCTGGAGTAATGGGAACTGTGCTCCGGGTAGGAGGTGTCAGCAAAACACCTCTTCCAGCTCTGGGTTTTTAACCAAGTGGCTTAATCTGAAAGTTACTTTTATTCTTCGTGGAAGTGAAGACATCTGCCATTTCTCCATCATCTTTAAGGTTTCTGATATCTAAGGAAGTCGATTAAAAGATGTGGAGCTAGAAGTTTTGGATCCTGAGAGATGACAGTTTCCTTGCACTCCAGCTAGGGATGTATCCAAAGGTTTCTGGAGGCAGTATGGTGGAGCCAGTCCTCAGGGGCTTGTTGCTGACTAAAAGCTCAGGGACCAGCCCGCAGGGAACCTGTAAAGGAGCCATGGTCCCAACCGCACCCTGAAGACAGAATGGAGCCGAGGAGGGTCACTGAGACACAGGGACTGTGTCCTTGGGAAGCAGGTACTGGAGGCAGTAACAGGGATTGCTGTCTGCTGCCTTTTCAAAGTGAATGCTAGACCACCAAGATAAAAACCAGGACAGACAGACGCACTGTGACCTCACAGAACTGGCTGAGTAGCTAGCAGCAGAACCAGCAGGTGGACTGTGCATTCGTGGATACAGCAGAGCCAATGAAGAGAGAGATAAGAAGCAAAGAAACTAGTACCTCTCCTCTGCCGAATTCACTAAGCTAAATGTGGCATCGGCCCAAAACACTGTAATCCTTGTAATCCACTAGGCACTAATGAGTTAAAAATCTCATTTATACCTTCATCTGTCCATGCATCCACCCGTCTGTCCCTGTCTATGTTTGGTGAGGTTTCGAGGTTTGGTTTTCAGGACCTGGAGGACCTGGGTGGCAGATGTCTCCTGTGACTGGGAATAAAGCCACTGGCTGGTCACAGAAGTTGCAGCCCTGCTAGATTTGTGGAGGCTGTGGCCAGACAACTTTTCTGTTTCAGTCATCCTTTCTTGTCACCATGACCAAAATACTTGACAACCTCAACTTAAAGGAGGAAAGTTTTATTTGGCACTCACGGTTTCAGCGGTCAGTCCATGATCAGCTGGCTCCAAGGCAGGAACTGCATGGGGCAGCACATCAGGGCATGACAGAGGAGATAAAGCCACTCTCACCTCATGGGAGCAGAAAGAAGAGAGAGAAGAAGGGGCCAGGGACAGATATAGTCCCCAAGGCCACATCCCCAGTGACCCACCTACTCCTGCCAGGCACCACCTGCCTGTGGTTACCACCCTGTAATCCATTCAAATTATTATTATTATTTTGCGGTACTGGGAATTGAACCCAGGGGCATTCTACCTCCGAACTATAACCCCAGCCCTATTTTTTTTTTCGGTACCAGAGATCGAACCCAGGGGCGTTCTACCTCCACGCTACACCACCGGCCCTATTTTTTATACTTTACTTTGAAATTGGGTCTCACAAAGTTGCGGAGGGCCTCACTAAGTAGAGAGAGAGAGAGAGAGAGACAGGGAAAGAGAGAGAGAGAGAGAGAGCTGAGGCTGGCCATGAACTCGGATCCTCCGGTCTCCACCTCCTAAAGTAATGGGATTACAAGCCTGCGTCACCATGCCCGGCTCCAGCCCTAATTTTTAAACGGGGTCTCACTAAGTTCTGGAGGGCCTCACTAAGTAGCTGAGGCTGGCCGTGAACCTGCAATTCTCCTGTCTCAGCCTCCCAAGAACTGGGATTACAGTGTGTACCACCACACCTGGCCATTCAAATTATGAACCGTACAAATGGATCCACAAGGTACAATACTTGGAAAGTTAGACTAGAGACTGCACCTAGTAAGTCATTTCAGGAAGACTGTGTTTAGACAGCTTGTCCATAATTTCTTATTTCTGGAGCCTCAGAAGCCATTAGACTGGCCTCTCCAGCCAGCATCTAGTGCCTGTGTAAGGGCTATGAGGCATCTCTAGAAGCCTGATTGTGCTAAGCTCCAGCACAGCCCACTGAAGGAAGCCCAGCCTGCAGCTGCACATATTTCTAACAGCCAGACAGCAAGAAGTGCAAACAGGCCCTGCCGCCAATTATCAGGCCGACACTTTCATCTAATTGAAATATGACAAGGCTGTTTTGAAGCTTCCAGCCTAAAATATATTTATGTTACCTTCAGATGAAAACCCTTTAATTTGGATTATATAACATTGACGTGACTCCAAAATAAAATAACCTCCTTCCCTGGTAATTGAGTTATCACTACATTGTAAAAATCAATCTTAGATTGTTAAGAAATGGGACTTTGCAGAAGGGATAAAATTTGCACACCTGTAATCGCAGTGACTCAGGAAGCTGAAGCAGGAGGATCACAAGTTCAAGGCCAGTCTGGGACCAGGGATGTATTTTAGTAGAAGAGAGACCTGGGGTTCAATCCCTAGTGATGCAGAAAAAAAATAAGAATAGAAAAGAAAAGTAACTTTGTATGGATTTGTTCAGGAGTAGACACCACAAATATACACAGGTATACACCTGGTGCAAGAGCCATGCTTTACTTTCAGAATAAAAATATTCAACAAAATGGTATTAATCCTGGCTTATTTCACTTAGTGTAACGATCTCCAATTCTATCTATGTTGTTGGAAATGACACATACACAAAATCTTTATTTTCTAAGGCTGAACAATATTCCATTGTGCGCACACACCGCATTTTCTTTATTCATTTGTTTTCTCATCACAAATAATGATCAGTATTTTAGGTGATGGATACGTCCATTATCTTGGTTTATTTCTTTCACATCATGTTCATAAATCACAATATTACTTGGTCCCCGGTAAATAGCTACAAAGATAATTTCTCAAGTTAGAGTTAAGAACAGAAATGAAAAAATAACTAAAGATTAGCAGAACTGTTAGAATTGAGCCAAGTGCCTGCGATGGCTAGCAGTGGTGGATGTGCCTTCAGTTTGTGGTAACTGTAGGTAACATCAAGTGCTGTTTGCATGGATGTCTCTATCACTCTGAACTTCATCATGTTGTACGATTACAATGTACCAACAAAAAAAAAAAATAAAGGTGCATTTATGTTAAAAAACCAAATCTAAATTTAGAAGAAAAAAATTGCTAGCGAGTTCCAAATTGTGTGGATGAGGCCATTGTCACTCTGATGACGATAAACCTGGATGTCTTCCTGCTATGCAAGATCTACTATTTTTTTCCAGTTTGGGAAAAGATGTATGGTGCCTTCCGTTTAACTTAAGGCATTATTAAAAGCTTGCCACATTGCAGCAGGTTAAATAAACCACGAGGTGACAAGACAACACAGGGTTAGTATAAATGTCCTGGCCTGCAGCGACGGGGAAGTGCATTAATTCAGTGGCTGGTGGGGAAGTGCGTTAATTCAGTGGCTGGTGGGGGAGTGCATTAATTCAGTGGCTGGTGGGGAAGTGCGTTAATTCAGTGGCTAGTGGGGGAGTGCATTAATTCAGTGGCTGGTGGGGAAGTGCGTTAATTCAGTGGCTGAGATCACAATCGACCGGTGCGTGTCATTCATAGCTGCTTGTTCAGACCTACTGACTAAATTTTATCACGTTAAATAAAGTCTAGGGTGCATTTGGGAGCCTTCCAAATGGCTTAATATTGACACTAAGGATTTCCTTTATCATGGTAAAAAATATTCTAATTTGTCTTGTCCTTTAGAAAAACTACAGAATTCTAGGAATGGAAGGAAACTTTTAGATCATTCAAAGCATATTGTTTTTCTTCCTTCCTTCCTTTCTTTCTTTCTTTCTTTCTTTCTTTCTTTCTTTCCTTTCTTCTTTCTTCTTTTTTTCTCTCTCTTTCTTTCTTTCTTTCTTTCATTTTGGTACTGGGGATTGAACTCAGGAGCATTCTACCTCTGAGCTATACCCCCATCCTTTTTTATTTTACTTTTTATTTTGAAACAGGATCTTGTTAAATTGCTGAGAGCCTCACTGTGTTGCTGAGCGTGGCCATGAACCTTTGATCCTCCTGTCTCAGCCTCCCAAGTGCTGGGAATATGAGCATGCCCTATCACACCTAGTTTATTTCTTTATTTCTTAAAGACTACTGAGGCCAAGAGAGGATGGAGTCATTACCCAAGCTGAGAGAGAGCTCCTTGACAGCACACAGCCCCCCCAGCCCTTGCATATGTCCTCTGGTCCTGTCCTGCAGCTCCTGTGCGCCCTGAGTCACTCCAAGCTGGTGCCATGCATGCGTGTGGGTTCCCTCGCACCATCTCCTTCAAAGCTGAACGAAGAACTAGGTGCCTTGCTCAGCGCTCTGCCCACTCTGTTCCTACGACACTCTCAGGGCTCTGATGCCAGGGCTATTGGTTTTCAGGGGAACAGTGTGTCATACAGATCCACTATCAACAACAGTTAAACAAAACTGGATTCTTTGTTCTGCAGTCAATTTCCGGGAGGCTGATGTGATACTGTGGGTTGGGAGAGAAGGCAAATAAACAGCAGTGAAATTAGGGACCTCGGGATTACTTGTTTATACAGCTGTCTGTCCTTAGGGATGGCTCAAGTTTCACCTTAATTGTGCACTCCAGTGTGTGTGTGTGTGTGTGTGTGTGTGTAGGCATGTGTGTATAGATGTGTATATACACATACATACATACATACATAATGATGGAATGGTATTTAGATATGTCTCTCTACCTCTAATTCCAGGGACCAAGTCACAGAGCCGTTGTAAGTTACGGTTGTGAAGCACAGGCTGTTAGCAGTGACGGGCCCAGAGCACAGCGTGTCATTGCATGCTCTGATATGCACATGTGTGTGTGTGCTTGTGTGTATTTACATATGGGAATTCTATAGTGTTTGTTGAATTTTCATCCAGGATTTGATGGTTATGCATCTAATTGGGTCTATATTTTGACATATGCAAGTCTGCGGGGTACATCACTTAGTAGAAGAGGCAAGTTGTGGATCACATGTCTACGGCGATGGGTCCCAGTGCGTTAGTTTTCCTACACCCCAAATCTTTTCTGCATGTGTAGGTGGATGTGTGTGCTCGCTCCACTGGACCAGTCCACAAGGCTCTCTCAAGGCCACCTCCCACCTGAGACTGGCTGGGGAAGGGTCTTTTTCCAGGCTTGCTCAGGTTTTAGCTCATGTAGTTTCTTGAAGCTTTAGAGCTGAGGTTCAGCTTCCTGTTGCAGGCTGCCATCAGCTCCAAGAGGCACCACACTCCAGCTCTGCAGAGCCCTAGGCCTGGTGGAGTCTTCCTCAAGGTCAGGAAAGGAGAGAGACTCCACCCAGATAGATGCAGTAACATGCTCCACACAGCCATGTGGCCACCCATGGGCAGTTTCCTGCATCTTCTCATTTCTGCTACATTCTGGTATGGAGACAGGAGTCGCAGGTGGTGTACACTAACGGGAACGGGTTCTAGGACGGAGGATGGGAGGTGTGCTCTAAGAGGAGTGGTTCCCGGGAGGTTGAGGGACGAGGAGAGGCCACCTGGAGTCTCATTTTCTTTACTTTTTTTTGCAGAATATATACGTGCCAACTTATATTCATACATATACAATTAGAATATACATTTATTCCTTAACAAAATATTTTCAAGTCTATATTGCAAAGTGTTAACATTGACTGTGTCTGGAAAGCAGAACTGGATGCTTCCAGCAAAGGACCTTTCAACTATTACTTTATCTAAAACTATAAAACTAGAAATCTTCATCACAATTGCGTATTTTATATCTATAAATAAAATACGCCAGAAATTATGTTGCACTGTGTAAATGAAAAGAAATTATTCTTTCCAAAACGATTTGCTTTTTATCAGAAAAATTTTAAAACATGTATTCAACAATATAGATTTCTTTTCTGCCATTAGTACTGTATGTTAGATTTGCCTGGTATAATCTAATCATCGTGCCCATAGAAATAGATGTTTTGTATGCATGAATCCAGAGCTCAAATTCACAAATCCTGCATTACATTATATACTTCATTACATTGTTTATCACACAGTGATATGCAAATGATTGGAACTAAATATATGGCAATTTAGATGTCATAGACAAAGAAGCTGCAATTGCAAGGCAATACGTTATGTCTTTTACAATCATTTTGATAATTCACTAAAAATACTGAATTTTATGTATGTTGCCTGATATCTATGAGTAAAGATCTATCCAAAATCTGAGCTATCCTAAATTCTTTTTTTTTTTTTTTTGCAGTACCAGGGATTGAGCCCAGGGGCGTTCTACCTCCGCGCTACACCCCCAGCCCTATTTTTTTATGCTTTATTTTGAAACCGGGTCTCACGAAGTTGCGGAGGGCCTCACTAGGTAGAGAGAGAGAGAGAGAGAGAGAGAGAGAGAGAGAGAGAGAGACAGGGAGAGAGAGAGAGAGCTGAGGCTGGCCACGAACCTGGATTCTCCGGTCTCCGCCTCCCAAAGTACTGGGATTACAAGCGTGCGCCACCACGCCCGGCCTGAGCTATCCTAAATTCTACACTACAACTTGCTGGTCTGAGATTACACAAAATGTGATGATTACAGACTCTCTTTATTCTGGTTTAATTGATGCTTTATTATTTTTCCCATTCCACTATGTTTGGCAAGTAAGGGCGACTGCAAATAAAGTCCCCAGGTATATCATCTGAAATAACTAATCTTTAACTGAATGAATCTCTTAGGTTTATATCAGCACATTTTACTTCCTAGACTAAGTTATTTGGAGATAACTAAGTTAGTAAAAATTTGATAAGTCTTATAGTACCCTCAGACACCCAAGGCCAGCCTGAATCAACACTTGGTTGGGATGTTAGAAAGATGCTACAATCTTGGGGCCAGGTGACTGGAAATACAGTATTTCATTTTAAATAAAGTTCCACCTTACATCTTTGTCAGACTGGTTTTCAGATTCCCTAAGATGGAGCTGTGGACTAATTCCTTTGTTACTTTTAAAATGGTTCCTACCATTCTTTTTTTTTTTAATTGTTGCATTGTAGTTATATATCATAGTGAGGTTCAGAATGGCAAATACATGTATCCATGCAACATTTATTGTTTGTTTTCCTCGGGTTCCCACTCAGCTGTCCCTCAACCCCCATGGAGAGTCTTTACATTGATTCAAATAACTTCATGTATGAACAAGGAATTATTTGAATAGTTTCCATCATCAAATCTTCCCTCTCTCCTCCCCAGCTCCCCACCACCCTCTCCCTCATTCCACTAGTGTCTCCCCTTATCTATCTTTACATGTGCTTAAAGAAGTATTTGTTGAAACTCAAATGCCTTCGGGAACACAATTCCTTTACCAGGAATGAAAGCTGTAGAAAGGACCTCAGCTCAGTGCTGAATTTTGGACTCTGACTCTAGCCTACCATCCCACCCTGTGTCCCTGTCCGTGATGCTCTCTGAACAGGGACGTGGGGTGACTTCTGCTCAGCAGTCCCCCTGGTGTCCAGTCTTTTCTGCTGCAGGTGTAGCACCTGCTGGCCTGGATGTGCGGCATGGTCTGCCATGTTTCTTTGGCTGCAATGGTGGGTGGGTGGGAATAAAGTGACAGAGGAGAGCTCGCCTCCTCGTGATTCTAGGTGGACAAGGGCAATAATAAATGGTGGATATTTTAAGATCTGAAGGAAGGAGATAGAGAAACAGATACACACACACACACACACACACACACACACACAGAGAGAGAGAGAGAGAGAGAGAGAGCGCAAGACCA
This sequence comes from Glis glis, assembly GCA_004027185.1. NCBI lineage: Eukaryota > Metazoa > Chordata > Mammalia > Rodentia > Gliridae > Glis > Glis glis. Next base: position 42,285 of record PVJS01003595.1, read on the forward strand.
ACCATGTCCTTGTTCCTGGGATAGCAAAGTCATTGCCAGAATTTGCTTATGTGGTCCATCTCTGTGTTACAAGGCCAGGAGCAGATGATCCCAGGCCCATCTCTCCTCTAGGGGTCTATGTAGTCATGTGTGTGTGTATTTTGCATATTTGCATAATATTACCAACCTGATACCATGCTATACTTATATGTCTACCTGAAACTAGCTTTTTTATGAGCCAATGCATAATAACAGCTTGGCACTTATTTACACTGGTATTTATGGAGTCATTTCCTATATGTAATGGGTGTATATTATATTCTGCATGTAAGTCTGTCATATTTTATAGGTCACTTGGCATCCTGGAGGACATTGTGTTTTTTCCTCAGCCATTTCTCCAGTAAAATCAGTGCTTTAATGAGCAGACTTGTGCCTCTTTTCTTGTGCAAACACAGATTTTTTTCTAGGTATACCTTTAGAATCAGATTTATTGTGTTGTTGTGGGTGTACACATTTCAATTTGATTAGACACTGCCAACTTTTATTCCAACAGGACTACACCAATCTCCACTCTAACCTGCTAGGGTATGAAACCCAGCTTGTCTGCATCCCCATATTTTATTTTTGTAGGTTAATGTTTTGCCTGTATGTGGCAGAAAAAGACTTTTCCTGACAATGACATATTTCACTTGATTCTGGAGCACAGTTTTGCTGATGATCTGTCGGCAGCATCTCTGATTTACATGTACTTCTGTATTTAGCTTTACTTAATATGTATTTTATCTCTTGTTCTAAGTATTCTGTCTTAAGGTTGTGTGACGTACCTAGATTTTCAGTTTGTTTTGGTTTGGGTGTTGTATTTCAATCCACCTACCTCTCAGTGGCCTTTGTAAAGTGTGTAATAATTGATATCATTCCTACACTACAGAAATTTTTTCAGATTATCCATTTTCCACAGAGCTCTCTTTCAGGAACTTTTCAGGTTTGTTGGAGTCCTCCACGGCCCAGGATCCTGACTGTTTCCTCTGCAGGCATAGGGTCTAGTATGGGATGTGACCTCAGTTAAGTATTCCTGTATGTATAAATGAGAATTATCTGCAGCCCTGACATGAGTTATGGGATTTAGGACTCACATGCGCAGCGGGTTCCTTCTGCTTAGGGTGCTAGGTAAACTTGGTGGAGCCAAGCCACCGGGATGTGCCCTGACCCGCTGAGTGTCTACCACGGGAGGCTGACTTCTACATCTGGTAACAGTTCTTATGTAAGTCATCTCTTCATGAGAATATGGAGAACAAAAGCCCCTTGACCTGGCAAGAGTGGGGAACGAAACATGTTACACTGAAGAAACGGAACTTAAAGAACCTCTCCTTTCCCAGACAATGGTTTGCTTACAAATATAAAAGCCCCAGGGGCCTCACTGCCTTGTAATAACTTAAGTGTCACCTCTGGGTTTGCAAGGGACTCCTCCTCCCACCCTAAGCTGTTTTATCATCACTTCATGAACACTAAAATGATGACTAGTTCCCAACCCACCCTCCAAAATGCACACGTCCACCCCTGACTGCAGCTGCCAACAGGCGTTTCCAAATTCTCAGCGAACTCACATCTTCCTTCCCTCATATGCGCTGAGGAAGCAGCAGGTCCAGTCGATACCTCTTCAGAGGCACCTCCCGCCTCACATTCACTACCCTCCTGCCTCCCAGCCACCTCTCGACCCTGAGTTTGTTCCATAGGACTTTCAGGGTGCCGTAATGTTTCATCTATCTGCTTGTTTACTTGGCTTTAGATGCCTCTCCACTAGATCATAAACTCTGTAGAACAGGGACTCTGATTTGTAACCAAAATACACCTCGGGATTTACTGTGTTGTTACGCCCAATAGCATTTTGACAACCAAATAAATAAAAAAAAGCAAACATGATAACTTCTTCAGGCTCAGGATACAAACCATTGAGGCACTTTGCAACTCTTGCTTGGGAAAGGAGCTAAGTAGCATCGAGGCCACCGAGAGATGCCCTTGGGTTGGGTCTGCCTCCCCTTACTCCAGAGATAGCACACAGTCACCCAAGGGTAGTGATGTCACGCATACACCAACCAAAGCCAGCAGAAGGAAGGGGATCTTAGGGATTAGAGCAGAGATAAAGAAAACGGGGTGGGAAAGCAGTGAAGAAAATTGGTGAAGCCAAGAGTTGGTTCTGTGAACAGGTCAACAGATTGATAGACATTTATAAGATGAATAAAGGAAAAATAGGAAAGACTCAAATAAATGAAATAAAAATGGAAAGGGAAACATTCCTAGCAATTTTATGAAAATATAAAAGGATTTTATGAGATTACTACGAATAATTGTATATCCCCCCCAAAAAGGATAATGAAGATGAGATGGATAAGCTCCCAGAAACACAAAAACCGCTGAGGTGTAATTGTGAGAAAATAGGAACTCTGAAGGCACTTGTCAGTAGGGAGGAGTCTGTATCAGTCATCAAGGCCTCCCAGCAGAGAAAGCCAGGAGCAGAGGGTTCCACGGACAAGACTGCCCAATGCTCGGAGGCATGACATTGAAACTGGAGTAGAAGTACTATAGCCAAATTCCTCACTTGTTTAAAAATGGTATTTCTCAGCCGGGCGTGGTGGCACACGCTTGTAATCCCAGTACTTGGGAGGCTGAGACCGGAGGATCCAGGTTCGCGGCCAGCCTCAGCTACTTAGTGAGGCCCTCTGCAACTTGGTTTCAAAATAAAGTATAAAAAATAGGGCCGGGGTGTAGCTCGGAGGTAGAACGCCCCTGAGTTCAATCCCCGGTACCGCAAAAAAAAAAAAAAAAGGTATTTCTCTTCTTCCCTCTCTCCCTTTCCCCAGAGGTGGAGATGGTATAATTCATTCACACAGGTAAAGAGCAGACTCTCCATGAATTGCAACAAGACAGACAGAGCCTGGTTCAGGAGCGCTCGGAGTGGAAGAAGCCGCCTCCCCATGGAGACCCAGGAGCAAAGTAAACTCCGTCTCATCTCAACCCCATCTGGGCCACAGCTAAGCTCATGTCCTAGGAATAGCGATGCTCATTGACAACCCCACACAGCCCCAATACTTGGGCACTGCAGCTGCTATTACAGAAACATGTTAGAGTGAGAAAGTGGGCACTGTGTTAGAGCCCAGGGTCTTGTTCTCAGAGCTTCTCATCTGTTTGTTTCTTTGTTTTACAGCTGCCAGAATTAGAGCAAATGTCAACTGCAGAAAGCCAACAGCAAGCCGGGCGCGGTGGCGCACGCTTGTAATCCCAGTACTTTGGGAGGTGGAGACTGGAGGATCTGGGTTCACGGCCAGCCTCAGCTCTCTCTCTCTCTCCTGCCCTCCCTCTTTCTCTCTCTCTCTCTCTCTCTCTTTCTCTCTCTACTTAATGAGGTCCTCTGCAACTTCGTGAGACCCGTTTTCAAAATAAAGTATAAAAAATAGGGCCGGGGGTGTAGCGCGGAGGTAGAATGCCCCTGGGTTCAATCCCCAGTACCGAAAAAAAAAAAAAGAAAGCCAACAGTAACTTATAAGAAGATGATTATCTAAGTCTTCCTTTCTCTTCCTGGATCTCAACCCTGTTTAGCCAAACGCATGCCAGGCAGTTCAACTCAAGAGGCTAAAAAATCCTTAAACACAATATTCATAAAAGTGGGACCTCTCCCACCCCCTCAAATTGTTTCCTGCTTTAGA
>PVJS01003595.1:46064-74592 GCA_004027185.1 Glis glis
ATCCCAGTACTTGGGAGGCTGAGACCAGAGGATCCAGGTTCGCGGCCAGCCTCAGCTACTTAGTGAGGGCTCCACAACTTAATGAGACCCTGTTTCAAAATAAAGAATGAAAAATAGGGCTGGGGGTGTAGTTTGGAGGTAGAATGCCCCTGGGTTCAATCCCCGGTACTGCCAAAAAAAAAAAAATGATTTCAAACTGTGGTAAAAACACACGGTGAAATTTTACTCTGCCATAAAGAAGAAGACAATTATGTCGTTTTCAGGAAAATGGAGGGAGCTAGTGAATACTATGCTGAGTGAGAAGAGCCAGTCCCAGGAAGTCAAGGGTCATATGTGTTCTATCATATGTGGAAACTAGAGAGACTGGGAAACAAAAGGGACTTCAGATAAATAAGGAGAGAGACCAGAAGACTAGTGGAAGGGGATGGGGGAGAGAGGTGGGAAGGGAAAAGGAGGCTTGGGCTTGAGGAAGGAAACAGTTCAAGCAGTCCTATGTACGTATGTGAAGTTATCAATACCAATTTCAATATTGTGAACGGGGAGGGGGAGGTAGCAGGGTGGGACCCAGAGGGAAACACAGTGGGTGCTGTGTGCATGTATGCTGTTCACGCTAAACCTCATCATGATGTATAATTGCAAGGTACCAATAACGGTATATTAAAGTGATTCGATTGAGATCGTTTATTATAGCCTGTCTAAAATCATAGATGTGCAAAGGTTGCTCTTAGATCAGGCAAAGAGGCAAGCGATGGAAGACGTCCAAGCAGAAGGTATTTCAAGTGGGTTTTTCTTTGAACAGAATCAAACTCCTTCCTCTGTAAGTATTTACATAAGTCAATAGATTGACAGGTGTGAACGAAGAATACCCATCTCTCTTTGCAGATGAGAAAAATCTACATATTTGAAACAGAAGAGTCCATAATTTAGAGATAAATTTTTGAAAGATTGTGAAGAATACCATAACTCTGTGCAGTTATTTTTGGCCAGTCAAATATGGACCAAGAGTCAGTTTATGTAAAAAACCTGAAGGAAACAGAAGAAAATGTGATTGTTCAGTTGTCACAGAAATATAGTAGTTCTGTTGCTAACCCAGCCACTTAACATTATATAACCAGCATGAAAAGAAATATATTTTGATACCTGCTATTATATAGAAAGGTGTTTGTTTTTCTGTTCAACATAAGCAAATTTCTACATTTATTTGGTACTGGGGATTGAATCCAGGGTCATTCTAACTCTGAAATACATCCCCCCCTTTTATATATATATATATATTTTGAAACAGGGTCTTGCTAGGTTGCTGAGAGTCTCACTACATTGCTGAGGCTGTCCTGGAACCTGAACCTGTGATCCTTGTGTCTCAGCCTCCCAAGTACTGGGGTTACAGGCATGCACCACCACACCCAGCTTCTCTACCTATATTTTAAGAGACAGGTAGGTCAAGGAAATAAAGCAAGTGTATATTACAACTTACTTCTAAAGATCATTTCGGCTTATTTCCTCAGACAGGCTGCAATAAACAACTGCTACTAATCATTCTAACAAATATTGTAAACATAGGATGCAAGACAAATGTGAAAAGTTCCAAACTCCACAATTCTTTTAGAGCCTCAAATCCCAGGAGAATTTGTCCCAATTACGGGGAATTTCCAGTTTCCTGCAGGGACTCAATGTTAATGCCTGTGACAGTACTTCTTTGATGAAATGCAATTCACGTAGGTTTGATCCGTCTCTGTATTGATTCCTTTTTTTTTTGAAAAATAGCACCTAACTCAAGCCCTGGACGAAGGAGAAAATGAAGGAATTATGGATGCCTTGTCCATGGGCAATGAAGTCATGAACAAATCAATAATCCTGGAGTTTGACCAAGACGAAATAAACTCCGAAGTCCTTCCTGACTACGAAACACAGACAGAAAAGCCAGTGGCCTCACCTATTGTCAAGGAACCTGGTGTACTTTTGGAAAAGCACGCGGTCCTTCCACAGACGTAGTGCAAGGTACAGGTTCTGTCGTTCAGTAAATACTTATTGAGCACATACTACGAATTTGACACTTTGCTAATTCATAAGTGATTGACGCGGAGTGAGACTTAATTTTGCTCTTTGGAATATTAAACCCAATGTGGACACATCAGGAAGCCGAGTATCACACCAGACAGGAAGTATTAATCAGGAAGGTGGTGTATTCCAGGAGGTAATGATTACCAAGAGCCTGAGGGAAGAGCCTGAGGGCTTTGTAACCATGAGAAGACCTTGCATGAGATCCATTTTTAGGTAGGAAAAAAATCTATTAAAGAGCAGGAAAAATAGTGACAATAGAATCCCAGTGCACAGGATTGTCCTCACCCTGTGAGGTGGCCTGCTCAACGGCTGTCCTCCCTTCCAATTTCTGAACCTCCTTCTTCTTTATTCCTTCTCTACAGACCCTTCCTAGGATCACCTTCCACATAAACTGTGGGTTTTCAGCTCATTGTCTGGGGAATCTGGACCCAAGACAAATTCAATAGTGGACCTCAGTCTAGAAATGGCGAATCATTAATTCAAGTGACTGGGCGCATCTGGGTCAGGAGCTGTTCTGTCCCCGTCTTTCCTAGAACCACACACCATCTGTGCATGACAGAATTGCATTATGTGCAGAGCAGATGTGCCAGGGCTCCATGCCACATGTAGGTCCCAGCCCAGGTCCCTGACCTGCCTACTGGCTATTGTCGCGGCTCTTTCACCCTCTGACCGTTCTTCATCAGGTGTGAGCTTAGCCTGAGGTGTTGCCCCCCCAAGTCCTCGGTGCCCTGAGACAGCCCCAAGAAGCTCACTCTGACTCTTCTCCCTTTACTGGTGGCTGTATAGTATGGCTCTGGGTAAAGTTTGAGGGGAAAGGCATATAACAGGGTTAAATAAACATGGGGAAGCTTCTCAGGTCCTGGACCTTGACCAGGGATGGAGATAATGTAGGATTCTTGTCGAAAGTGCATCCAAGAACAGGAGACCATCTCTAATTCTCGCTGCAGGTCTGTTGCAAGCATCAGGACTGTGGACTTGTATGCAACTTGGAGTGTTTTTATGGCGGTGCTAGCTGCATGATGCAGTTCCTGATAAACAGCAGGTTAGATACACCTTTTCATGTCATGAGACAAGAGTTCTCACCATTTATTTCATACCCTTGCCTTAGGATATTTATAGTCGAGTTTTGGAATGGAGAGATATAGGGGAAGTATTTCTACTTATAGTCTATTCCTACCAATATAAAGCATAAACCAGGAAGTTTGGCTAAAGACCATGAATACTGTTTAGATGTCAATACATCGTTTAACACTACAGCTACCTCCATTGTTTCTTTGAATATGGTGTAGATTGATTTACAAAGAAGATAAATTCTTACAATAATCAAAATCCTCCAGAAAGCTTTGAAAGAATGTGGTTAGAAAAAAAATCCAGTTATCTAATTTTGAATATCCAGGAAGGGACAGTGAAGTTTCTCTTATTGGTATCTGTTTAATTTGATGTAAAATATGACTGGTATTAATTAACAGTACAGAGTAAGACCATAAATATGTATATTACGCTTTCAGTAGATACCTAGTAGTTTAAATACAGATTTTCTTATTGTTGAAAAGACAGCAGGGAATTTGATCAAACGATAACAACAACAACAACAGAAAGAAAAAAACAACTTTGGCAATGAAACAAAAATTAAGGCATTCGAAATTCTCCAATTTGACAAATCGCATTTTAATGAAAGATATCATATGAGAAAAACATGCTGATAATTATTTCTGATCATATGCTACCCGATGTAGCATCTGTGAATCCTTGGCTTCAATCAATCCCTCATCCCGGGAGAGCACAGAGCTTCGTTGGATGTTTTCAAGTGCATTGCCAGGTCTGTGGTTACTGTTGTGGGTGGATTTTTATTTTCCCCCTTTGGAATGGAGTAAAGGAGCCACTTGTTTCAAATTCAACACATATTTTAGTACTGCTACCTAAAGTTTTATTTAGAATAAGTCAATCTGAAATACTTAATTCTAGATCAGAAATACATAGGAAATAATAATTCCCCCAAACAATGATCAAATAATGATAGTCCATTTAAATTGATTGATTCAATCTATCAAGATATTTTCCATTGCAGTCAGTTCCAGAATGTTGACAGAAGTTATCTGTTCTGAACTTGTCATTATTTTTACTTATCAGATGCTGTCTGGGGATGCACTTCTATAGTTTGATTCTTTATTGGTTATTTTGTGTTCACTAAACATAGTTGTTATTCATTATTTAAATACTTGGCTTCATTAGAAAACATTTAAACATGTTTTCTCCCTCCTGTTATAAAAATAAAGTGAGTCAAACTTTTTTACCCCAGAATGTCTAATAATGGTGACCCTCTAGAGACAATGCCTGGGCTGTTTGTCTGCCTGCCTCACTCACCAGGTTTCTACAACTTTCTCTAGGATGAGCTGGTTCATTATTGCCTAAAACTTGCATCCACACGGTGACTTTGGCCCCAACTCCTGATGTTATGTTAACAGTTTCTCCCCAAAGGACAGTCCTGGACAAACTCTGCATTAGGAAAACAAACCCAGTGTCCTTCAGCGCTCTGATTGGAAGCTGACAGCAGGCTCTAGTCTTACTCAAAAGAAAAGTGGGATTCTCTGTCCCTCGGTCCCCACTCAACTATAAGTCTCTGTCTCCTTGAGTCTTACTGTAGACGGGCTTGGAAACAACAGATATCTCTTCCTTCTGACAGTGCAGCCCGGAAGTCCAGAGTCAAGGCCACCCTCCTGGCACACAGACCCTGTGCTCTCGTCCTCACATGCAGAAGAGTGAGGGTTTCTCTGGGGTCCAGTTCTTTTTATATTTATTTTTATTTTTTTGAGACAGAGTCTCGCTATATGGCTCAGGCTGGCCTTGAACTTTTCCATAAGGGCAGGAATCCTGTCAGGAGGCTCCATCCTCAAGGCCTTACCACCCCCAAAGGCCCAAGCTCCTGACCCCAGCACCTGCGGATTAGGGTTTCAACCCCCGAGTGTTGGGGGAACAGTGTCCAGACCCAGAAGTAACACTAGAGACTGCAGAGTCCTGGTGCACACTGGGCAGGGAGCTGATCCCAGAGAAGGATCTGAGAGCGTCCTCCTGTCCTGCCACCAGGGCATGGTTCCTCTCCAGCCCTGGCCAGTGGCATTGGGTGACTGTGGGTCTCCAGTTTTCATCCCTCCCTTAATTCCTACTGAGTGGAAATCATCCCCTTCCATCAGTGCGCACCAGGCCTCTGGTAGGATGAACTGCTTGTCCACAGTGCGTGTTTAGTGCACTGTAAGCAGCTCTGGTGCTGGATGAAAGGCCCTGGACTGCAGAGGGATGGCGGACAGGCTGTGGTTTGGCATAGTTCCCCCCAAAAAGGTGAAACAGTGTATGAAAATGAAGCCACACAGTGGTGTCCTAGGGTGGACCTCAGCAGCCTGCTACTGTCCCCTCCTGTCCACTCTCCCTGTGGACCTGTGATTTAATCCCAGGTGAGGCTCAGCTAGCAGGCACATGCCGCTGACATCAGAGGCCCAGGTGATGGCTGTTGTGGGGAGAGGCACTCCCTCCCACGCTTCCCCAGCCCAGGCAGGTTCTTTCAATCATTGTCTGTTCTCCCATCCCCTATGGGGGAAATCAGATGGTGCAACTCCTCGTGGCCCTGAAGGTAGAGGCAGCACCCACCGGATGACAGAGTGCCTGTGGAAGGAAGCTGTGTGGCATAAGACCAAGCTGCAGAGTCCCCCCAACTGCGAAATCCAGACAACACACCCACAGTGCACTGGATTCTAATCATTGTTTTTTCTATGGACTCTTGTGTTAGCAAACTTAATTACTAAAAGCAGCTCCTGAGGCAGATCAGCACAGTTAGCTTCTCAACACTAGTTAGAAGCTTCTCTGACCGGTAGCTTGGAAGGTCTCTGCCATTCACCCCAAGAGAGCTTTGAGGGAACCGCTCACCGACATGTTCGCCTCCTCTGGAGATGTGCAGGCGCCGTGGAAGAGAACGGAAATGCAGGTAACTAAATTTCTCACTCCCCGTTCCCCTTCACTCATGTGGGAATTACCTCCAAGTAAATAACCAGATTTCTTTTATTACGTTATTTCAGTACTCTCTTCACATTGCACCTTTATTTCTACCGAAAATTGATCTGGTCATTGGAAAGGTCAGCCAACTCCTCACGGAGAAAACGTGTGATCTATTATTAATTCATGCAGGCATGGGCTGTGGGGTGCGTAGTGCAGGACCCTGAATCACTAATGAGGTGGTAGCTCGACCTTATTAGCCCTAGCTATTAGGTCCTTCTCCCTTCCTCCTTGCTCTTTGAAGTGTCCTGTGCTGCCTTCATTATTCATTATCCCATCTGTTCCTTTACAGTGGGAAGGTGTGGTTTTTGTTTTGCTCCAGTAATACTCAACATAAAAATCGATGTAAGGAATTTAAGGTCAAACAACTCAATCATATAGAGACTGATGCACAATTGGTTGGTAGCGATTGCTTTTGTTCTTCCCCCTTCAGGTGAGAATCGGGGGCTGGACAGGGTTAGCGCGGGCTCAGTGCCTCTAGCTGAAGTTTTTGGGATTCTTTTGGTCTTTTCTTCATGGTCTCTAAATGGCTGCTCGAGCAGCACCCATCACAAGAGCTGCCTGACCCTTTTCTAATAGTGTGGGGCAAGCACAGAGTAAAACACCTAAGAGCTGATTATCTAGTGAAGAAATTTGGTGCAAAATTCAGTGTAACCATATTTAAAATAACAAAGTTCCATAAATAACTTTACCATGGCTCTATATAAGAAGAAATTCCCAAATTTATCTCAAGTGGACTTTAAGGACTTGCCTCTTGGACACAGGAAAAATCATTCATTTTGTTATTGTTGTTACCAGGATCATCATTACCTCATTTTATACGTGACTGGGTCTGGCGGAAGTCCTTGCTATGCAGTGGTGGGCTCTGATCAGAGCTCCTCTGACCCAAGACTGGACAGTACTGACCCAGATGGACAGTGTCAAGGTCGTTACAGGGATCCAGGGTTTGAAAGGCCCCAGAAGCTTCCTCAAACCTTGGCTTCTGCCACTTGCTTTGAAAAGACTTCTCTGAAATTATCTCATTGAGATGAAATGAGAATAAAGTCGTATTTTTATTTATTTATTTTTTGAGGCACCGGGGATGGAACCCAGGGACATTCTACCTCCAAACTACACCCCCAGCCCTAATTTTTTTATTCTTTATTTTGAAGCAGGGTCTCACTAAGTTGTGGAGGGCCTCACTAAGTAGCTAAGTCTAGCTGTGAATGTGCAATCCTCCTGTCTCAGCCTCCCAAGTACTGGGATTACAAGCGTGCACCACCATGCCTGGCTTAAAGTTGTATTTTATTCACGGAAGGCAACATTCAATGCAACAGGTAAACAGACCTTATTTTACAGAAGAAGACTTGGGAAGGAACCAGAGTCCTTGGCATCAATGTTGGTCGAGTCCACAGAGAAGCACAGTTGTTCTGAAGCCCAGAGGTCATAGCCATGAGCTTGATGGGCTCTTCTAGGAGGCAGGGCGTGCAGAAGTACTCGCCCTTGAGTCAAATGATAGATGCCATTGCCAAGAGACTACTCCAGTTGAACTAGGAGCATATGCTAACTTCCTTGTGTTTAATCCACAGCGCCTCCTCTGCAGAGGCTGCCTCACCTCTCCTGCAAAGCCAGGCCATCTTGCTCTTTTCACAAAAAACCAAAATTGCAAACAACAGGGACCACAGAAAACCATCCAGAAGGATCCACAGACAGTCCTCTGGAGCTAACTGGTGGCCAAGGAAATAGAGACCCAAAGATTCATATATTCTGGTTTGCGACGCATACAGTTTAGAATATTTCTCGACCTTAATAAATTGATGCAAATATAACAGACAAGACGACAAAAGGTATCATGCATTACAGCAGTACAATTTAACCCTGTTTTGTTCCTAGTTCAGATATCATGGTCGCTGATCTCTGATCTGAAATTTTTATTCGTCTTATTCTCCGTATGTGACCTGTGGTAGATAACTGAAAATTAAAACTAAGAATCAGTGACGCTGTCCAACTGGTTCCTTTAGTATCAACATTTGCTCTTACTGAGCATGCAGGTTGAATATAGGGATCTTTACTTTTCATCTCAATTATCCTTTGGAAACAGCCTTAAAAATTAGATAACACCAAGTGCTATGTGCCGGTATGTTTGTATCACATTGAATCTCACTATGATGTATAATTACAATGCACCATTAAAAGTATAAAAGTGAGATAAAAATAGATAACACCAAATGTAAGACTTGACTGTTGGTGTGAGGATGAGGTTCACATGCACAAGCCTGAAGTTTCACTAGGAAGGGCACCAAAGTGCCCTATGGCTTTAAGTTTAACATTAAGCTTGGACTTTGATTCTGGTTCGTCCATACAGCTATTGACTATAATTTACCTTCCATGAATGTTCATTCCTTCATCTGTACGGTGGGGGTCATAATATCTATTGTCATAACTCACAAGTTTCTATGAATATCGAATTAGATGACATTTGAAAATATCTCCCCCAAATACTTTACGAATAATATTTACTTGCTATTATTGTGGATATTTTTTGGAATCAGAAGTTGGGAGATTTTGATGTTAAGAAAACATAGTAAAACATTTATAGAAAATATCAAAATGAAGTAACCTTAAATCTAGTTTCTAGAGCTTTTTATAAGTCAAATGCCATGGCAGATGAAAGTAGAAAGACAGGAAAAGGCACATTAATCTTGAACAAAGATAAATTCTTTAATTTTGCGACATAAAAATATAAAGGGTAACTATGATCCTGTGGTTGATGCTCCGCATCTGGTACAGGTGTGGAGTTGTAAGAAGCCCTGGCTAGCACCTGCCGGCCTCACAGAGGATGCTCCTGGCCAATCGTGAGTACCACACAGGAGGAGGGCCAGTCTTCACTCTGCTCTCTGCTGTCAAGACAGAAGTGTTATTATATGCTGAGCTATTACTGGCATTAGTAAATTTAAAAAATTAAAACATGACTTCTGTTTAAATTTACAGCAGCCCCAGTGAGTTCACACATTTGGAAAACATTTGGTTATGAGGTGGACCCCTCAAAACCTGGTGGTATAACCTTGCTCCATTGTGACTCTCAAAACTCAATGACATAATTTATAGTTTTGCTGAAGCTGGAAGAAAACGATTAATCGACTAAGTTTTACATTCCATTTTCCATCACGTGGAAGAGAGAGGCCCAGCATCCTTTGAGATCATCTTCAATGTTTAATGAAAAGTTTGTTTTTAAAAGATGGAAAGCATTCCATTTTCAAAATGGAAATTCATGATTTAGACAGATTGAAGTAAAATAAATCATGCGATGAATATTCACTGTGACATTAATGTTTGCAATAACTATTCCTAAAGTGAAAATTGGTTATAATTCATAATTCAAGCAATGAGTTAGGACATAAGGTATAAAGAAAAAACATACAACTTAAATTTATAGAATTTTTAAAGTGTAATTTTATTGGTGCATTGTAATTATACATCCTAATGAGGTTGAAAGTGATAGGATTATACATACACACAAATTCATTGAATTTTTTTGAGCCACAAATGCTGAATGTTTGTATATGAATGAATTTGGGAAGCTCATTCCTCAAAGCTGTGTAAGGTACACAGACAACCACCGAAGCCTACTTAAAACCTCTTTTCAATCTAAATCCATGCCAAATAAGTGGACTGTGTCCTTTATTAATTAGAGATCTTTTGAAATTATATTGTCAAAACACTTATGAGTCTGTTTCAAAACATGTACTGCAAAGTCAAGCAAACAAATAAATCTCATACACATATTTCAAGTTCAGCCTCCCTGTGCAGCATCGGGTCACATACGGAATGGTGGTTTTAAGTGGAGTAGAGTGAGTGAGCATCTCCATCGTGAGTCTTCTCCACGCAGGACCAGGTGAGAATGGCCTAACCCCAAGGAGAATGTTCTCCTGGCTCTGCTCATACCAATGCCACCTCACTAGAGGAAACAGGATCACAGGGGACAGGATGTGAAGGTCTAGCCTGTCACAGTGGAATTCTACTCAGCAATGAAGAAGAACAAAATCATGCCATTTGCAAGAAAATGGAGGGACCAGAGAACATTCTGTTAAGTAAGATTATCCAGTCACAGAAAGAGAGGGGTCATATGTTTTCTCTCATATGCAGAAGCTAGAGAGTAATGGGGATACAGGAGGAACTTTAGACAATGGAGGAGAAACTCCAGTGGAGTGATGGACGTGGTCTAAGCCAGGGTGCAGGGGGAGAGGGAGAATTAATGAAGGAAACACTTCCATTGACATTATGTTCATACGTGAGGATACCAATGCCAATCTCAATATCATGTATGGAGAAGAGGAGGGAGTGCGGAGGGAGCCGGGGGAAAGCTCACCAAGTGCTGTGGACATATACGTACCTATCACTCTGAACTGCATTAGAATGTGAGACTACAGTGCACCAAGAGAAGTATTAAAAAAAGAAAGAAAATCTAGTGTGTGTGGCTGTGATTTCATTCCTTCAGTTTAGACACCTCCGCTGTCCTTAGCCCTAGGAACTTTCATACAAATTTTAAAATCACATTGTCAATCGGTGCAAAAATCTTCCTGCTGTGACTGTTACTGTGCCACATTGAGTCAATGGATGTATTTGACACTGGCTCATCTCTAATCTTCCAGTCCATTAATATGATATTCTCCCTCATTTAAGACTTCTCCACCCAATTAAGTCTGCATAATTTCTCAATATGTTTTATAATTTTTCCATGTAGGGGTCTTTCATGCATTATTTTGGATTTATCCTTAACTATTTAATTTTAAATCATGTATTTAAATTTTGTTTTATAGCCTATGTGGAGGTGCATGTCTGTAATCCCAGTACTTGGGAGGGCGAGACAGGAGAACTGCAGGTTCAAGACCAGCCTCTGCAACTTAGCAAGACTCTCAGCAACCTAGCAAAATTGTGCTTCAAAACAAAATGCAACACAACAATAAATAAATAAAATTAAAAGGAATGGGTGTGCAGCTCAGAGGTAGAATGCCCCTGGGTTCAATCCCCATTATCAATTTTTTTATGATTTCTCTTATCCATATATTTCAAAGAGGAGATTTTTATGTCTTGACCTGATATCTAGTAACCCTGCTGAATCATGTTAAGTATAATGGTTTCATTGTAGATTCTTTCCATTGTCCACATATAAGTTCATGTGCGCTCATATTTTTTTTTTTGCGGTACTGGGGATTGAACCCAGGGGCATTCTACCTCCAAGCTACACCCCCAGCCCTATTTTTTATTTTTTATTTTGAATCAGGGTCTCATGAAGTTGCGGAGGGCCTTACTAAGTAGCTGAGGCTGGTTGCGAACCCTGATCCTCCAGTCTCAGCCTCCCAAGTACTGGGATTACAAGTGTGCACCACCATGCCTGGCACGTGTTCATATTTTGACTTTACCACTTTCTTCTCTTCAATCCTCATGTTTTGATGATTTGTTTTTGTCTTATTTTACCAGTTAGACCTTCCAATCTAATGCCTAAGAGAAGCGGTGATGGAGAATATCCTTTTCTCATTTCTGATCTCAGGGGAAAGACTTCAGTGATATGTCATTGTGTGTGATGTATTTTGTAGGATATATATACATACATATATCCTCAAATATATCCTTGAATATATTATATATATTAAGGATGGATTTTCCCTTTTCTCCCAAGTTTGTTACTTAAGCTTTCTTGAATGGATATTGAATATTAACAATGGTCCTTTTCTGTGTTCCTTTAGAGGATCATGTGATTTTTTACCATTTGTTATGTCAATGTAGTTTATTGATGTGATTATTTTTTAAAGTAAAAGTAACCTTGCTTTCAACCCATAATGCATTATCAATCCATAATGCATTTTTGTACACTGTTTGAATTTGTTTGTTGAAATTTTACTTAGGGTTATTGAATCTATGATTATGAGGGGGATTGAACTGCAATTTTTTTTCTTATACTGCCCTTGTCAGGTTTGAATTTCAAGAATATTCTGATTGAATATAAAGAATTGGAAGGTAGTCCTCTTTTGAATTTTTTTGGAAACATTTGTTTAACATTGGTAATTGTTCATTCTTTAATGTTTGAAAAATTACTGGAGCTAAAATATTCTTCAAAGAGAATATATATATATATATATATATATATATATATAGTCAGATGTACAACTATTCAATTAGGGCAATCTTCAGAGGTTGAGAAGGTGGAACTAGGCTAGACATCCAGGATATGCAATATTATGTAAGAATTCGGGAGGATTCAAGATAAGAGAAAACCTGGCCAGGAGCACACCCAGCAGGTGGGGATGTGATCGGCAGAGGCGGCTTCACCCACACGTTTTGGGACTAGACTGTGTTGTTAACTATGGACACAGATTTGGCCTCCTGAAATGGCCTGGGCTTCCTCAGAGCATGGCAGCCTCAGGGTGCTCAGATTTCTTTTGTAGAAGTTTATGTATTTTTGGTTTTTATTTGTGTTGCTGGGGATGGAACCCAGGGCCTCACACATGCTAGGCAAACTTGTACTACTGAGCTCAACACCAGCCTTACTTATTATTATTATTTTTTTTTTTTTTTGCAGTACCGGGGATTGAATGCAGGGGCATTCTACCTCTGCGCTACGCCCCCGGCCCTATTTTTTATACTTTTATTTTGAAACCGAGTCTCATGAAGTTGCGGAGGGCCTCACTAAGGAGATAGAGAGAGAGACAGGGAGAGAGAGAGCGAGATAGCTGAGGCTGGCCGCGAACCCGGATCCTCCGGTCTCCGCCTCCCAAAATACTGGGATTACAAGCGTGCGCCACCAAGCCCAGCCTTACTTATTATTTTTAACTGTCACATAACTGTACCTATGTATAGGGTACGATGTGGCTATTCGGTACATGTGTACATTAGTCAGTGATCAAGGAAGGGTAATTAGCATGTGTATCACTTCATACATTTGTCACTTTTTTGTGATTGGAGTCTTCATAAACCTCTCTTGTAGCTACTTTGGAATACACAGCACCTCATGTTAAGCGTGGTCACCTAGACACAGGATGCCTTTCTGTTTCTCCAGGGATCAGACCCTTCTCCTGTCTGTGCACATGCTCTTCCTCCCTCCCGCTCTCCATGGCTCAGTGACAGTGCCATGTCCACAGGACAGTCTTCCAGGTTGCAGAGTCAGGCTCTTGGACTCTGCCACATGGCCCCTGCGCTCTCCCAGAGCTAACTGTCCAGGTCTGTCTCTCTGGGCTAACGGTCCCTCCAGACTATAAGCTATGTTCTTTCCCATACTGTCCCAGTGTCATTCCTGGTCATAAAAGGGTCTTAACAAATATTTTTTTCAGGGATGAACCTTATTCTGTGCTATCTATGAAATTTCTGGAAATCCATAACCCCCACTGCCATGCATATAAACTAGACACCTCTGTATACTCAAAGCCACACACATGTGAGTACATGCACAGGTATGTGTACACACACCACACACATGTGCACACATGTGCTATATAAACGTGCATATACACATCAAGTATATACACAGAAAAAACACACCTTATACATATGCTTAGATACATCACACATACACACCACAAATACATATGCATGCCACACCCATACACACACCACACACATGCACACACGTCCATACCACGCACACTTCATTCCATATGACATCTATACAGCCAACTCTGTAAACAGAGGAGCAAGATGCTCTGAATAATTAAGACATGTGCTTTCATTAGGTGTCTAGCTTGATGGTATCCACCTTTCTCTGAGGTCTTTGATTAATTGTCTGGTCCACTAGCTGAGTGAGCTGTCATGTTGAACATTCTTCGTGTGGAGTGGGGCCCTTTGGTGATCTCGCCATGCAACATCAAATTACAAACGTGGAATAAAATTACTAAAACTGTACATTCCCAGAGTTGAGATGCAACGCCATGCATAGGTGGATTCCACTAAGTTATAAACAGGAGCAGATCTACTGCATTGTGGACCATGTATGGTGGCTTCCGCCTCAGCTGAGCAATAACTAACCACCTCGCTCTTCTGAAATCAGTGATGTGGCAACAAGTCACATTTAATCGTCGCGGCTAAAATAGCAACATACCAGTGGTGCGCACTTTAATTGGTCCCTGGGCTTGTCATGTGGGAATGCTTTCTGAGAGTGTTACAGCCTTCTTGGAAAATCTGTGATGTCAACAGGGTAGGCCCTTCCAGTTTTAGAAACAATAGATCCCCTAAGGATACCTCCCCTTGTTACTGATCTCAAGGACAACAGAAAACCAGGGGAGTGTTTTGTTTGTTCGTTTGTCTTTATTTCCCATGGTGAATTTTAGCAGAGGCAATGGAGCCTAATACTTTATCTCTGATCGCTGTCCCCATTACACCAGGTGGGAGAAGGCCAAGCAGTGGAGCATGCCCTCCTCTCTCATGCACACGTGGTCACATAGAGTTCGGGTGAATGGGTCTACCCATAACCACTGGGTCTCCCACTGTCTTGTAGAGCATGCTCAAGGCCCTGGGTTCAATCCCCAGCGTACCTGCACACACATAAAAGAATCACCGGGTTGTTCTCCAGTGTAACCAGATGTGGGCAACACACCGCCTTGGAGGAAGTCCAACATTCCTTTCTTTTTTTTTTTTTTTTTTGCGGTACCGGGGTTTGAACGCAGGGGCGTTCTACCTCCGCACTACACCCCCGGCTCTATTTTTTATACTTTATTTTGAAACCGGGTCTCACGAAGTTGCGGAGGACCTCACTAAGTAGACAGAGAGAGAGAGAGAGAGAGAGAGAGAGAGCTAAAGAGAATGCGAGCGAGAGAGCTGAGGCTGGCCCCGGATCCTCCGGTCTCCGCTTCCCAAAGTACTGGGATTACAAGCATGTGCCACCACGCCCGGCTTCCAGCATTCCTTTCTAGCACCCCAAGAGTACAAACCCAAAGATGCTCTGCCTCTCCCTTTCTGTTTACAAAGTGCAATTAAAATTTCACATTTTTAATTACATCTCTCATCTCACCATGTGACAGCCACACTACCTGATTTGCCTTTAGGGCTAAACAAAAGGCTGGTAATTTTAAATGATCAGAAAAGAAAAAGGTGTTGCTTTGGAAGACTCCTTTGATTAGTCCCCTTCACTTTCTATATGATGGAGAGAAAGTGGAAAGTTCCCTTACTTTCAAACAGAACAAAGGTACTTAAAAAATCACACACACACACACACACACACACACACACACACACACATACACACACATGTCTGAATGACTGGCTAATATGAGTGACCAATATTGGTTTATAGACACCCAAAGTGAAGAAAGCCAATGATTTATTAAGATAATTTTTAATACTTGGTAAAAGCATCATTGAATTTAAGCAATTTGGGAATGATGTCATTAATGAAAAGAAAAATTATTAACTCAATGTAAGGCAACTTCAGGTTCCACAGGACATCTTGCTAGAAGACCATCCTAGCTGTTCTGGGTCCCACACCTGTGCACCAGCAAAGGTGATAACAGACACCAAGTGTTGAAGATGCGCAGGACCCTGGGCTAAATACTTCACCTATGTGAACTCAGCCTTCACAGAACTCCTTTGAGACTGGAACTGTTACTGTCCCCATTTTACATAGGAGGAAACTAATAGCTATTGACAGACAATTTGCACAATGTCATACAGCTGCTAAGGGTGTGGGATGTTCTGAAACCCAGGCTGTCTGCCCCAATGTCTATGTTCTATTATCTGGCTGCACTGCTGCTTCCAGTTTTGCAAAAGACCTGAGATGATGATATACTTACAGTTCCTTCAGAACACATTTGAGGCAAATGGTCACATGACGGGAAACCAGGTCAAGAGGTAAAAACCTGTATTCCTCCAGGAATACAGCGTGTGTTCTCTCTCAAAGGCACACCCGTGATCTTCATGGAAGAGGAGGTACCGAGGGGGGGGGGTTGATGTTTGAGCATTTCTCCTCCTAAAATAACCAGAAAACACATGTTGGTAATGGCAAAAATTTACAGAACACAGGAGGATAAAATTACAAAGCAAAGTTGCTGAAAAAGAGGGCTTAACAGGTTGCTGTGCCATCAAATTGTATTCTGAATGGGAGATATGAACGAGGGGCTGAGCAGTAGACACCTCAGTGGAGAGAGGAGCAGGGGCTCCACCCCCTTGATAGTTACACCTCTGGTGAGAAATGGCTGGACCAAGTTTAGTCTAAACTGATAACGGGGCAACCTGCATCACCTCCATGGTGTGATTCTGCATCGTTCTGAGTCCAGGCTTGACCATCAGCCTTTGTAACAAGCTGCTCAATTAATTATTAGGCAAGCTAATGTTTGAGAAATGTCACCCCATACTATCGACTCTGCCATGGCAAGCACTTCACCGGTTTACCTAAAGTGATGATTCTTGTATAGGACCTAAGGTAGATGCCCGATAGATGGGTGTCAGCAAATAAATGCATGTATGAATTACTTAATTAAGTACTTTGGTAGTTGTAACAAGTAACCTGACTCTGGTTTTTGATACTGAGCATCTCTTGGGCCTCCTCTTCACTCTTCTTCTTCCTACATCTGGTCAAGCTTATAAGAAATCTGCGTCTACCCTGCTTTGGTGCTGGGGGAGGTTCAAATCATGAAGCTGCACATTGAGTGTCAACTTCCCCCAGCCAGAGCCCTTTACCATATAAAAACCCAGGCTGTCAAGTCATGATAAAACTGTGGTCTATCCAGACAATGGAATACCATTCAGCACTTAAAAGAAATGAGCTATCAAGCCAAGAAACCACACAGAGGAACTTTAAGTGTATGTGACTGAGTGAAAGAAGTCAATCTGAAAAGGTCCACACTGAGTGATTCCAAATACACAATCTTTTGGAAAATGCAAAACTACGGAGACAGTAGAAAGCCCAGTGGTTAGCAGGTTTAAAGTGAGGGAGGGATGCACGGGCAGAGTGCACAGGACTTCTATAGTATCATAGGGGGACACTTATGATTATGCGTTTGTCCAAGCCCATGAAACATCTTGGAGGCTCACTTTGTCTTTTAGAACCTTTATTTCCCTTGTCCTTGTTTTGTTCTGGTCTCTGGTGACAGCTAGATCTCCTGGGTCAAGTGGTAGGGGCTGAGGAAACTGGTCTCCATCCTGATCACTGGTTTAAGCTGGGCTTCACTTTTGCTGTAACTCCTGGGGCTGGAGGCTGCGAGTCGCTCTAGTGACCTCGTCTCTGTCTCTCTTCTTGAGTCTGTGTTCAGTGCTCTCCCTCCGAGGGCCACCCTGCAGCTCTTTTGCTAATCCCCACACCTACGGTGACCGCCAGAAGCTCCGTCCCTGTGATGGAGAGGGGGCTCCTGCTGGTGTCTCTGGCCTGTAACTTTGTTGTGCTTCTTCCTGTCTGGCTGTCTTCCCCTTCCACTGTCCCTGAGTGGGGCAGGAGGGCTGGGCATGATCTGGTGAGCAGTGCCATTCCACCAATCCCTTGGCCCTGCACAAGGCCCGGGCACCGGCTCCCCTAGAGAGGAGATCCCCTCTATGGACAAGGCTCTGAGTGTTTCTCTTCCTTCCGCCACCTCTGAAGAAACGTGTCCCAGATACCCACCAAGATGTTTTGGGCTTCTCTCTGCTAAAGCCAGGAATGAGGGTCCCATAACACCAGCTTCCAGGGGTTTGTCACTCATACAAGTCCATAGCCCCTCCACAATTCCACAGAATGGTCACCTTGAGGCCAGCCGTGACTGGACCGCCTGTGTCTCCAGGTTTTGGGGTGCCATTTGGTTTCTGACTCCGGTTCTCTGCTGGGGGAGGGAAGAACATTGACTCCCACTTGAGCAGCTTTTTCTTATTTCAAGAATTGAGTGACAGCTTCCAAGATTTATAATTTTTTAAGCTGAATCCAGAAGTCTTTGTTTGATTTTTTATTAAAAAATAGATTTTGCTGCAAAACACTATTCCCTTGAAATGTGATTTGACTCTGTCCCAATGGAATCAATTATGCATGAGCTTTGTACAAAATAGTCCTGTTGGATTATGCTGTCTCTGCTTCTAGGATAATCTTTGTTTTTTTGTAATTTGACTATGATACATCATCTGAATATGGGTTTCCAGAACAACAAAATTTTGCTAAGGATTATCAAAGTAATGACTATGGCCTTATTTTTTGGATGGAAATTTTTGTTTTTACTGGGGATTGAGCCCAGGGACATTCTACCTCTGAGCTACACCCCCAGCCCTATTTTTTATTTTTGTTCTTGCTAGGTTGATGAGAGTCTCATTAAGTCCCTGAGGCTGTCTTCAAACCTGCAATCCTCCTGTCTCAGCCTCCCAAGGACTGGGATTACAGCCTTGTGCCACCATGCCCAGCTCTAGGATGGGGATTTTGGTCATTTCTGAACTAAAGATATAAAGGAGGACTTTTCCAAGTTAGAAAGAATGAGGTTTAATGTTGCCATTTCACAGATAAAATGCTTTCAAGTGGCATGCACCCCTCTTGGATTCTTGAGTTTATATTCCACTGGATTTCAAAACACATACATGAACTCTTTTATGCTGATTTTCCCCCACCAAACTATCCAAGTAAAACTGAAACACAATTAACTACACAAACGTTCAACTGTTTTTATTCACTTCTACTGAATCTTTGTTGTTCAATACTTCTGGGAAATCAATCGACATTCTTAAATTCCTGAAAATGTCCTGTCCATGTTATTCCCAGCTACATCCCCATACAAACTAACACAGTGCAGCGGGTGAAGAACTTCCACCCACTCCCTCCCCCACAGCTCTGTGGAGGAAGTTGCCCTGGGCAGCTCTTGGCACCATTTTGGACATAGCTATGTCAACCATCAGTTGCTGGTGTTTGTTAACACTGCTGGATTGATGTTTTCCTTCTTTCATTCAGATAAGGATCCCCAGATGTGCCACTATGTGGCTCTTGTAGGATGCTGAATTAGCCATCTACCCACAGATGATCCACATGACCTCTGTCAGCCGTTCCTGCAGCTCCTATTGGAACCTGGGCATTACAAGTTGGACAGATGCCCCACACACCAATAGCTTTCCCTCATTTGGACATCAGGCTTTGAAAAATGAGAAGATTTTTCATACTTGAAAAAATACTATTGTCATGTCATTAATAAAAAAAGAACTAACATGTGAAGCTTAACAACAACAAAATAACAAGTCTCTCTGTAGGACCTATGAATCAATTACTTAGTCAATAGGTAATTTAGTCTCTACTATAAATCAGCCATGGGTTAGACTCAGGGAATAAAAAAACAAGATAAACTCAGCCCTTGTGAAGCCTGGACTCCTAGTGTGGGATAAGAGAACACTGCAAAGACAGGAAACCACATAGTTGGTAGTGTTCAAACTCAGAAAGGAAAAAGCACCATGAAATTCCACATCACCAACTTAACCTATTAACAAGATCCACACAAATGTTAATTTTGAAATAGGTGTATTTCCAGAAATCATAATTTCCTTAAGCAATCTATCATTATGAGACTAGATATTTATTAAAATTCAACATTAAAAGAAAACTTCTATTTGTATGTACATATGCATATACAAATCCAAAATATATATTTATAATAATACATACATTTATACATATGCATATATATACATATGCATATATATATACACACAGACACTATAGTGTGATTGTACTACTTGATACTTAATTAAATTAGGTAATTCCATGTACTGCATCTCAGCAAGAACTTATTTATGAATAAAATAGTGTTTTTTATCTTAAATTTAATTGAAAACTTTGATTGTCAAAATTCTCCAGGATCTAAATTTAAGTTGCTGTGGATATTGAAGTTGGGACACTGTAGCTTTCAATAAATCATAATAGTAAAAAATAATTGATTGTACCAGAGATTGATTCTATGGGCAACTGCCATTTTTCTCCGAGACAAGCTATTCTGAGTGCCAATACATTTTACCGTACACAAATATATGGTAGTTTTAAACTCTATGAGTAAAAAAATAGATTTTTATCTACCTTTCAATATCTTTCTGCCACAAATACCTTTTTTGAACAATGAACTACAAAACCCTTGGAATAGATATGGTTAAGAAAAGAACAATCTACTTTAATTGCAAGTATATAAAATTCTACCATATTTTAACAAATAAATGTAGGAAATGAAGGTTTACTTTTATAAAATAACTATTGAGCTAAAAATTAATTTCCTAAAAATAAAACAGTTATACATACATTTTAAGACATTCTGAATTAAATGATCTAGCATATTATTTTAACTTAGGTTTTCCATTATATTCCTTTTAGAGGTTCAATTTCTGCAAAATTATTTCCTCTGCTGATGTTTATTCCCAACCCCATATTTCGGGATTATTCTAAATTATCATAATTCAACTATGTTCTTCATGGGACCATAGGTGAATATAAGATATACTTCTAAACATATTGACCCAGGAAGACCAAGACTTTAAAGGAAAACATCCTATACATGTGGAGGCAACAGAGTTGGGGGTTGAATCATGGGTTCCAGAGATCCTATGAATTTGAAACCCTACACTCACTGGCTGCATACTCTTGGGCAATAAGTCAGCCTTCTGTGCCTCAGTTTCTTATTTTGAGAATGGGCAAAATCACAGTGTGTTAGTTCACATTGATTCAAAGGTTAAATAAGCTAATAAAAATAACACATAACACAAGAAATTAGTTCCTGACATGTAAAACTCAGTAGTTCTTACTAGTTTTGACTCAAAATAAGTCTTCCCTGCTTCATTTTACTGGATATGGCTCTTACATATCAACATTGATGGAGTCATCTTGTAATCTAATATGCCCCACTTTAAAAAATAATTGAGCTATCCTTTCTATGTATTAAATCAGGGTCATTTAGAATACTGAAAATAAATGTAAAATATTCACAGAAGCCATCCTCACTGTATGGCAATTGTGTTGGCATTCAATAGTGAAAGATATTTATGCTAAAATTTGCAGAATTGTGCAGTCTATTCACCATCCCTGTTTCTAGCAATGCCTTCTCTCTTAGACACAAAATTCTTTTAATCTTGTCTACATGTTCCAGGTGCATAAAGTTCTTCACAATAACCTGTGAAGTCATGTAGTCAATCCCTAGGAAAAATGACCAGTGGAGGGTCTGAATCCAGAGATCAAAGTATATGAAACAACTGAAATGAATCCCCAGGATTGCTAAGACAAAATGAAATTTGCCAAACCCCAAATAAGAAAGTGATTAGTGTCTGCCGCCTAGATCTCTGCCCACAGCAAGGACGCAGGGAAAAATCACACATGGCATTCTTGCACAATGCTCACCATACCAAAACTTGCTTAAACTTTCTTCTTTAGAAGTATAGACCCCACACCATGTCTTTATTTTCCTTTCATTTTTTTAGGGCATGCAGAAATGTGTGGGTTGTTTAGCCTGTTCGGCTATTCAGGAAGCAATCTCTACTGTATGAGGATGGAGACCAAATTTGAACCTCCTTCCTTCCCAGCTGAAGCATCCACGACCCACGCTGGAATGAGTCTCTCCCACTGCCCTGTATATCATGTAAGTTACTTTCTATAGTACGTTGATGATGATCTCTGGTGTTTGAATATCTATCTTGGAATATTCTGAGGGTATCTTTTAACACTTGGATACTTTGGTAGACACTTTCCTAGGTTTCTTAAATTAAAAATGTAGGTAGGCTTTATTCCGGCGCTGACTTGTGTGGAAATTCATGACTTGTGTGGAAACTCATCCTCCCGAGTGGAAGGGATTTCCAATGTCCTGCATTTTAGAATTCACAGTGTAGGTTGAGTAGGTGACCCAGTGAAATCAGCGGCTACTTGGTGAGTGCCAAGCCCATAAACACAAGGAGACCCATGAATAAAGAAAGTTTTATTATTTGCAGTGATGTCTTCAGCAACCTGTGCCATCAATGTAGAGCAAACACAATTGTGTCTGTGTTTTTTCACAGGGTCAGAGTTTACAAAATAAGAATAAATTTATAAGCTGCAACCCCAAACTCAGGGCCTTGAGCTCCAGTTTAGGATCCTGGGTTACAATGACCAGGTCCCAGGTGTGAGTTCAAGCTTTGGTGCCTTCTGCGCAGGCTCAGAAGCTGCTGAGCTTACAGGAGGAGTCTATGATATCCCTCGTTCTGGTAGGGCACTCTGAGGGGCAGAGGTACAATAGTCAGATCATAGGATGCTTACTAGATCTAGGGCCAACTACAGGCAAGACGCGTTAAGACTCTCTGCATGATGCCTGGGATGCAGAGGGTTCTGTAGAAAGACATCTGCCTTCCTATAACCAGAGTGTTTACAGTGGAGTTTGAAATTACCATTTGGTCCTGAGGGGAGTTGTAGCTGGTGCATCCGCAGGAGGTCAGAGGGTGGCCATGTCAGGGCTGACAGCCAAGGGAGCCAGGTGGCTACGGTGGGCAGAGGAGGGGCTTGTGTGCTCCTGAGGACTACAGGGTGCAGGACACCCTGGGCACCAGTGGTGAAGGATGCTGAAGATGCAGATGAATCTGCCATTCTTCATCAGGGTGCGTCAGTGCAGAGGGAACATCAGATACTTGCATGCAGGAGAACGAGGGTGACCTCCAGGGCCTGCAGGAGGGGAGAGACTGAGAACATGAGCTTACCAGAAACACTGAACTCTCTGGATGAGTCCACCTACACCTTATGTCCATGAATCAAATGGACTTCGAATAGAAATAAATGGCGACAGGAAAATAAATTTAAAGTTTGTCTGATTGATTATCCACTGAAAACACACCTCTGCCCCCATTTAGGAACCAAGTATTAACACAAAGAAGTCAATTATTCATCTTACCACATGATTCTTTAGAATTAGCTTTTGTTGCATGGTATTCTGGGAGCCTGTTAGGAAGCTTGGACCCATGGGTGTGCTAGGGTTCTCCTCCCGTCCTCTGTTTCAGGCTCCCTCACCTGTCCTTGTGTTGATGTCCCTGCTCCCCTTCCAGAGCCATCTCAGAAATGGGTCTTCAGGGGAGATGGTGGTGCACACTGGCCAGGGCTCCATGGTCCTACTTTGTTTTGGTCAAATTGTTTATAGCTAAAGCTTGCTGTCACCACATTTAACTATGTGGAATGCTGTTTCTGTCTTCTAGCCTAACTGTTAGGAGACAGGTAAAATTCTCTTAGCATCACATTAGCTCCTGAATTATGTGCATGGACAGGGATTACTTTGACACAAATGGCCCTAACTCAACATAGAAAGGATTTATATGAATAATAATACAAAACTGGGTAAGAGCTCCAGAGTTCCATTGGCGCAGATTTTTCTGAACTCTTGAATAGTTCATATCCAGCTGTGCAGAAAATGTTTTTGTTCTTTTTATGTTCTGTTTTTTACTCCAATGTATTCCTCTAAGCCATGCTGAGAAGCATGATATTAAGAGACAACAAATTTGAACTAAATATGGTATTGGCGGCTCTATAAACTGGTAGTGCCAGACCTTGAATAGTCACAGAGTAGAATGCTGACTTTATCATCTCTGAAGGCCACAGCAGGGTTTTCGCTCCTTTGAGAACCCAGGGGAATCACACACTCTTACACACACACTCACACAGCATTAACAAATTCAGAAAATTACAGGACACAAAAATCACTGGTGTTTCTATATGCTAATAATGAACAACCAGGAAAGGAAATTTAAAAATTATATTTAAACAGCATGAGAAAGAAGAAAATACTTAGGAATAATTTTAACCAAGTAGAACAGTGTATACTATGAAAACTACAAAATGTTATTGAAAGACATTAAAGAAGATGCAAGTAAATGGAAAGACGTCCCTTGTTTATTGGTGGATTAGAAGATATAATAATGTCAAGAGGTCAATTTTACCCAAATGTACTTACAGTTTTAATATAATATGTCCTGAGTCAGCTATCCCATTAACATAGACCAAACACGTCTGTGCCTTTCCACAATGGTTTCTTGAATAAGAGACCAAACCCGGATGTAACAAAAAAATATATATATACTTTGGACTTCATCAAAATTAAAAACGTTGGTGGAAGAAGGAATACTCTCAAGAGAATAAAAACACAACCTATGGAGTGAGTGAATCCATTTCCAAATTATATATCTGATAGAGTTATATTGAGCATGTATAAAGAACTCTAAACTCAATTACGATAACCACAAACATGTTATTAAAAGATGGACAAAGGGCCTGAATGGACATTTCCCCAAATAGGATATATGAGTGATAAATAAGTCCCTTTAAAGATGCTTCACATCACTAGTCGTTAAGGAAAGACAGAAGAACCACAGTATGATAACATTACATCCACCTCATGATGGCGATTAAAAAAAAAAGAAACTTAACCATGAGGACATAGAAAAATCAGAAGTCTTATGCACGGCTGGTGAAAATATAGCACTGTTACTTTGGAAAATAATATTGTAACCACTCAATAAATTGAACATGGAATTACTATACTGTCAAGCAATTCCCGTTTGGGGTATGTAGCCTAAAGAAGTGAGAGTAGGGTCTCACAGAGATATAGGTAACCCATACTCACAGAAGCGTTCTTTACAGCAGCCAAAGTACATGTAAAGGGACCATCTGTTAAAGGCTGAATGGATTAACAAGATGGGATCCAATATATACATACAGTAGAATATTATTCAGCCTTAAAAGGGAAGGAAATTCTGGCATATACTACAACATGGATGAACCTTGAGGATGTTATACTAAGTGAAATCAGTCACAAAAGGGCAAATATTCATAGGAGGTATCAAGAGTAGTCAAACTCATGGAGACAGGAAGGAACATGGCAATTGACAGGTTTGGGGGAAGGGGTGATGGGAGGGTTACTGTTTGATGGGACGGAGCTTCAGTTGATGAGTCTGAAGAAGTACTGGAAATGGATACTGCTGATATTAGTACAAAAATATGAATGTTCTTAATGCCATTGAACTGTACATTTAAAATAACTAAGATGGTAAATAACTAAGATGTTGTATTTATTTTACTATAAAAAGGAATCAAGGGAAATCAATGAAAAATAGCAACAAAAAATGACATAAGATGATTTGAAATCAGTAACAATAGATAAATGAGTAAATGTTTTAAAAAATCTTAAAGCTAGCTGGGCGTGGTGGTGCACGCTTGTAATCCCAGTACTTTGGGAGGCGGAGACCGGAGGATCCGGGTTTGCGGCCAACCTCAGCACGCATGCGCGCGCGATCGATCGATCGATCTATCTCTCTCCTCTCTCTCTCTCTCTCTCTCTCTCTCTCTCTCTCTACCTAGTGAGGCCCTCCGCAACTTCGTGAGACCCGGTTTCAAAATAAAGTATAAAAAAATAGGGCCGGGGGTGTAGCGCGGAGGTAGAATGCCCCTGCGTTCAATCCCCGGTACCGCAAAAAAAAAAAAAAAAAAAATCTTAAAGCTCTTTGTAAAAATATGAAGTAGTGTATTTACTCTGGCCCATAAGCAGTGAAGGCAATTTGAAAGTCCATCATGAACTTATAAGCATCATTTTATATGCTGCAAACTAAGTTTAAGTCTAGTTCTATTTTTCTAGACTTACCTTTGAGGGTCATTATTTAGAAACTATACTGCACTTGCTTTTTTGTCCTACATATAAAATACCTCGCTCATTTTGTTAATGATGCAGAGTTTCTGATATAAAATATATGGGTTGCAAGTTA
This sequence comes from Glis glis, assembly GCA_004027185.1. NCBI lineage: Eukaryota > Metazoa > Chordata > Mammalia > Rodentia > Gliridae > Glis > Glis glis. Next base: position 71,811 of record PVJS01003595.1, read on the forward strand.
CCAAGTATTCAAGTTATTAATTCCACGTAGATTCCCATTTGCATCTCAAAATAACATGTAAAGGGCATTTTAGTTCATCTAATATAGATGATCACGCTTGGTGTTACTGGGTAGACTCAAAAAGCAGAGGAGAATGTCCACAGTAACATCAAATAACTACTTCAATTTTCAAGTTACTATTTGATTAATTTTAGAAATTTAGTTCAAAGAAGACCATGAGAATCCTTTTAATTATGCTTACTTATAAATACAGGAAACTGTTATCAACAGAAAATTGAGACATGAAATGATTGTTCAAACATAAATTTAGGTAATATTCCAATCAAATGTAGAAAGATAAGACAGTGAAGTATGAAAAAGGATCATTTTGAAAGTAATAAATTTAATGATAGTATCATTTAAGAATCTTACTATCAAGACTAAAGAAAAAAATCAAATGAAGAGCAAATAATAATTTACAAAATTAGGCAAAAAATGGAACATAAAGAAAGAAGAAAAGTAAAGATTTGCTGTGTATGAAGAAGAAAAGAAAAAATCTTCAATGGAAATAAATCTTAATTAGAAACATGATTCTGTAGATGCAAAAGCTATGAATATTATTGAGATATTAATTATGTACAGGAGAGGAGATATGAATAGACAAGAGTTTGAAGAGCATTATAAATTCAGAAAGTTTTTTTGAAATCATTTAAATATTTTATTTAAATATCTACTTTCACATAGATTATTAAAAATATAGACATAAATCATAGCACTGGGGGCCTAGAAAAATAACAGAATTCAAAGAGCTTAATGATAGACAAGACATTCTCAGAAAAAAAAACAAAAGATAACATTGAAAGGAATTTTTAATAGCTGGAAATTCATCAACTTGCTGTCTTAGAATATAGGGGAAAAGGGAGATGTTCACAAACAGTAAACTTCTAAGTCAGAGCCCAGGACCGCCAGTGACTTCCACCTGGGGCAGCGTAGGATGGTGATGGAGAGCGATGAGCAGCTGGACCCCTGTGGTCAGCATGGGGCAGCAGCTGGGGCTCCAGGTGGTGGGAAGTGGGCAGATGGACAGGCACATGGTGGACTGTGAGAGCAGAGAATCAGACACAGTCACTGGGCCATCAGTCCTATCCCAACTTCTAATGAATTGGCAATCAAAAGGTTATAAACAGGTGAGGAGCGGGCAAGAAAATTGCAGGCCTAGGGCAAGGGGCCTCAGAAAGTCAACAGGGCTCAGTTGGGGAGGGAGCTGTCACCCTCTAGGATGGAGAGCATAAAACAAACAGGAGTCATTGAAAAATTACCTTCACATCAGTGCCTGTGGAGTCAAGTCAGGCTGGAGAAACACTTTGATATTTCATCAGAGAGAACGTGAAAGAATAACAGTTGTCCAGTTGCTAAGTGCTTCTTTCTATTGATAGGATGAGTTGTTAAGTAAGAGGAGATACCCTGTCCTGCTTACTCTGTTTGGTCAACAACAACCAATGATTCCTGCAGCCTTTGTACGCATGAAACACAAGGCGGACCAGTGTGCAGGGATGTTCTCACTTCTCGAGAAACTTATGGGACCGTGCTGGCATTCCCATTCCTTGTGGCAATGAAGAGAGAGATTATAATATCTTAAGAAAACACGGTGCATATGTGTAAAGGGCTCTTCTCTCTTTCCCAATAAATGAAACAAGTTTAAAAGGAAACCATAAGCCGGGCGTGGTGGCACAAGCTTGTAATCCCAGGACTTGGGAGGCTGAGACAGGAGGATCACAGGTTCACGGCCAGCCTCAGCTACTTAGGGAGGCCCTCCGCAACTTAGTGAGACCCTGTTTCAAAATAAAGAATAAAAAATAGGGCTGGGGGTGTAGCTCGCAGGTAGAATGTCCCTGGGTTCCATCCCCGGTACTGCAAAAAAAAGAAAGAAACCATAGCCAGGCATGGTGGCACACGCCTATAATCGCAATACTTGGGAGGCTGAAATAAGAGAATCACAGGTTCAAGGACAACCTCAGCAATGAAGAGAGACTCTCAGCAACCTACTAAGACCCTGTTTCAAAAAACAAAATAAAAAAGACAAAAATAAGTAAATAAATAAAAAGGGTTGGGGGTATAGCTCAGAGGTAGAATGTCTCTGGGTTCAATCCCCAGTACCACAAAACAAAAAAAAAAAAAAAAGAAGAAGAAGAAGAAGAAGAAGAAGAAGAAGAAGAAGAAAGAAAGAAACCATAATGTTGCTAAACTAATCTGTGATTCTTTAATGTGTTCTTATTTTTATTACCGTTTTTGATTTTTATTGGTGCACTGTAATTATACATCATAGTGAGATTCAAAGTGATACCTTCATATATGCACAAATATCTTGGTGTGTTTCTCTACACACTTCATCCCCCTTCTCTACTCTCCCTCCCCCTTCCCATACATGCTAGTGAGATTGGTAATAATATATTCATGTGCAAACATAACATTATTTGGCCTGTTTCATTCCTCTAGCCTCCTTTATCTCCTTCCTTCTTCCTCCCCAAATCCTCTTCTACTGCTCTACTGGTTAGGGTTAGGGCTTCTTTCCTCATTTTATGAAGCCCCTTTTCTTTCCTATTTTCTCTCTAGCTTCCACACATGATAGAAAAAAATGTGTCCCTTGATTTTCTGAGTAGGGCTAATCTTACGTAGCATGATGATCTCCAGTTCCATCCATTTTCCTACAAAAGACATAATTTTGTTCTTCTTTATGGCCTAGTAAAACTCCATTGTGTGTATGTGTGTGTGTGTGTGTGTGTGTGTGTGTGTGTGTGTGTGT
>PVJS01003596.1:0-51057 GCA_004027185.1 Glis glis
GAGGGCTGGGGGTGTAGCTCGGAGATAGAATGCCCCAGGGTTCAATAGGAAGGAAGGAAGGAAGGAAGAAAGGAAAGAAGGAAGGAAGGAAGGAAGAAAGGAAGGAAGGAAGGAAGGAAGGAAGGAAGGAAGGAAGGAAGGGCCAGATGGATGGGTTCGGGGTGGGGAGGGCCCCTCAGAACTCACTACACAGGAGCCAGTCCCTCTAACACAAATCCATGGCCATCCCAGCCCGTCCCCACCTTGCCTGGACTACAGCACACCTCTGCTCTCAGTGAGGAGCATGCTGGGCTCATACAGTGCTTTAAAAATATCTCCCCACCCACTGAAAGTTTGATTAATCAGCCAAGTTCTCACCCATGTGTCACAGTGGTGGCAGTGATGTGTATGATAGTGACGTGACGGGAACTAGGGAGGCACAAAGGCTCTGGTCTAGCAGGGAGGAGGATTCCGAACATAAATGGTAAAAAACCTGGGCTCCGAAACCAGGGACCACTTGAATCTCAGTCCCAACAGAGGCTAGTCACATGACCTTGGACAGGTTGCCCACCTTAGTGTGTGTGTGTGTGTGTGTGTGTGTGTGTGTGTTGCTGGGAATTGAACCCAGGGGCATTCTACCTCCAAGCTACACCCCCAGCCCTATTTTATTTTTTATTTGGAAACAGGGTCTCACTAGATTGCTGAAAGCCTCACTAAGTGGCTGAAGCTGGCCTCAAATTTCTGATCCTCCTGTCTCAGCCTCCCAAGTACTGGGATTACAGGTGTGCACCACCATGCCCAGGTTTCGATTTTTCACATTTTCAGAAATGTGGTTAATGATGATAGTCCCTGTGTGATAGGATGGTTGAAAGGATTAAATGAGTTCATTTCTCTAAAGTGCTTTGAACAGCTCCTAACCCAGAGCAAGCACTCAATACATTTTAGCTGGGATGATGATTTAGGATGATGACAACAAGGACAATGTTAAAACTTGCTAGATGAACAGGTGTTGCTCAGGGAGACAAAGAGTATTTCTGATGGAAGCAGCTTGGAGAAGGGCAGAGAAGCAGGGGAGATCTTGAGGAAAGAGGGAGTCAAGCAAGCACAGAGGTGAAGCAGACAAAAAAAATGACGGTTACAAGGTCACACAGGAGTTTACATTCATTGTAGCTTCATCACAGAGTTTAGCTATTGTAGACTGTGGAGAGCCATTAAATGATTATAAGCAGAAACGAAGTGTCATGGTTAGATATAGAACGTCCGCTGCACAGCTCATGTGTTAATGTTCAGAGTTGATGTAAGTAAGCCCTGAGGGCTATAATCTCATCAGTAAATAAATCCATTGTAATGGATTTACTAGGTGGTAACCTAGGCAGGTGGAGTGTGGCTGGAGAAGGTGGATCCCTGGGGGTGTGGCCTTAGGAATTGTGCTTTTGTCTTTGAATCCCCTTGCTTGCTGGCTCTCTTGCTTCCAACCTCCACGATGTGAGAGCAGATTCCTGCTCTCTCCCTCTCTCTGCTTCCCGCCATCATGCCCTGAGCTCCATGGACCCCGGCTTCACATGGACTGAACCTGAAATCTCCAAAAACAGTGAGCAAATAAATAAATCTTTCTTCATCTGAGTTGTGTGGTCAGTTGTTTTGGATTATATCAGTGAGAATGTTGACAGACACAAAGTATTAAAGGATGAAGTGCTACAATGATTGAAAATTACTTTCAACTGGTTTAAGTGAAAAACACCATGAAATTAATAATGGACTCCAGGGTGTGTCAAAGTAACTGGTACAGGAATAACCCTCTCACCATGTACAACTATAAAACTAAAGAAAATCCATGAGGCAACTGTTTTCAGGCAGTAGACAACAGATAGCACAAGACTGCGATTACTGGGAGAACAGAAATTCACATGCTGAGTCCCACAATCACCCTGGCTCTCTGCCTGGGGACAGCTTCCCAGCCACAGTTTATACGATGGTAGCTACAGGGGCTAGAATGTGAAGTAGGGTAACAGAGAGGAGAAAACCATGCAGAGGGGGCATCAGAAACTGGTTCATATCTAGGCATGGTGGCACACGCTTGTAACCCCAGTACTTGGAAGGCAGAGACGGGAGGATATTAGGTTCTCAGCCAGCCTCAGCTACTTAGTGAGGCCCTCTGCAACTTAGTGAGACCCTGTTTCAAAACAAATAATAAGAAATAGGGTTGGGGGTGTAGCTTGGAGGTAGAATGCCCCTGGGTTCAATCCCCAGTTCTGTAAAATAAATATATAAACAAACAAACAAATAAGTAAATAAAATTTAAAAAAGAAACTGGTGCATACATTCCCCATGAACACTTAGTTGAAGCTGGGAACCCCATGTGAAGTTGAGATGAAATAAGACTTACCAGGAAGCAGTTGCTTAGGAAGTTGAGAATAGAAAACACACACTAGAACTCAAGCAGCCCTTGGAGATATCTCAGGGGGGGAAAATTCATTGATCTCCCAGGCATCCAGCGGAGACCAGAAAGATCACAGCTTAATAGGAAGAAACACACCCCTGAGATTTCCAGAGATATACCCTAACAGCATGAAACTAAACCTATACATGTTTAACCTACTAGAACAAAAATGAGCATTTTTCAGAGGATGATAACAGAACAGAGACGCTATAACATAGCACTTACAATGTCTAGTATACAAATACTATTAGACATGCAAAGAAACCAGGAGTTTTGACCACCATCTACAGAAATGAACCCTAAGATGGCCTAGAGCCTAGATGTTGGATTTAGTACATAAAGACTTTAAAGAGTTATTATAAATACAGGAAAAAATACAGTTGAAGAATTAAAGAAAACTACTGTTTTAGTGAGTAAACAGATAGGATATCACAACAGAGAGATGGAAACTATAAACTACATACAAAAAAAGAAGCAAGTGAAAATTCTAGAACTGGAAATGTGTGTGTGTGTGTGTGTGTGTGTGTGTGTGTGTGTTTGGAGAGAAAGGAGAAAAGAGAGAAAGCGAATGCTGCAAAATCTTAAAATTTAGAAAAAGGATATATAAGTGCTCATTATGTTTGCACTATAGTTTTAAAACCTCTGCAGATTTTTAAAAATTTTTAAATTAAGGTAATTAAAAGATTAAGGTAATTTGAAGAGTAAGGCTTGTGTGAGTGTGTGCATATGTGTGTGTGTGTTATAAGAAGAGGAATTACCTAATCAAGTGTGCATTTAAGTACCATCCTTCAAATGACATGGAGTTGAACTAACATGTGGGTAATATCATGCATGAGATTCAAGAAGTGAATACAGTTACCCAGGAAGGGGAGACCTGGCCCCAGACAATAGCAGCATGGTCAGAAGAGAAGGAAGACTTACAAAATAAATAGAGAGGTCAATATCTGCAGGACTGCCAATCATATGTCGGTAATAAGAGAAAAAGAGGAACCATGGGTGACTCCCAGATTACAGCCTTGGCTGACCAAGTATAATGTGATAATTTCCTGAGAAAATTTCCAGAGGAAGGGCAATCTTAGAGAATACAGGAAATCCATTCATCTTTAAATATTTGGCATTTAGGGGACTAGTGGTATATTTACACAGAACTATAGGTACCAAGTCTAAAATTGATACCTCAAGGCCATTGGCGCACAGATGCCCATAGAAATGACAACCAAAATCACGTAAGGAAATCCCACTACTTGGGAGGCTGAGACAGGAGGATAGCAGATTTGAAGCCAGCCTCAGCAACTTAATGAGGCCCTCAACAACTTAGTGAGACCCTGTTTCAAATTAAAAAATACAAAGGGTTAGGGGTGGAACTCAGAGGTAGAATGCCCCTGGGTCCAATCCCCAGTACCAAAAAAAAAAAAAATACATGTAAGGATGTAAGAAGCAGGCAGAGGATAAGGGGCCACAATAAATGAGGGAATGACAGAGGTAGAAAAAGGATAGGAGGAGCTCCAGCTAATGACATGGTTGCCAAAGAATTGACAATTCAAAAACAAGGGTGGGAATAACAGTACCAGATGCTACAGAAAGTCTGGAATCAATTCCGAACAAGAGTCATCAGGAAATGATAGGTAGGGGGCAATAAGGAGAATAGGTTGTGCCAGAGCAGCGGATCTGGAATAATCTAAGTGAAGTTGGTCAACTACCAAAATGGAGCCCCAGGTTGGAAGAGTGGCGGTCCGATATATCCACTCTCAAACTCAAATTAAAGTACCCCCAAAATGCGTGTATGAGCATATCCTTAGAAATATTAATTCGGAGACATGCACAACACGCATCAGAAGCTGGGGAGAATTCTTTTCTAATTACACTACCAATGAAATGAGAAAGCACAGTTCCCGCCCACACCTGGAGCTCCAGCAGCACAGGGAGGGGGGGACTTTGACTCACCAGCCTGCCCCCCGCCCCCGGGAAGCATGGACCCGCACGTCGCATGGAGCAACCACTCCTGTTTCATAGCAACTGTTTTCCATGGCAATCACTCCCCAAACCCAAACCCAGATCATGGGGAAAACAACTCTGAGAGTCACTGCAGCCAGGGGTTGGCGTGCCCCATCCTGGATTATTTACTGGGGAGCAATGAGTGCTAGAACATTCCCGGGATGACTGAATGGCAGTTATCAGCTTGGGAACAGGAAGGAAAGGAGGGGAGGGGAAGAACAAAGGAGTCCGATGATTCCATGACACAGGGAGCAGCAGGGGCGATCAAGAACCCACCTCCACCCATAGCCTTGAATTAGATGAACGACTTCTAGAGAGTAGAGACACGCATGTACGTGTGGAGCGCACTCCAGTCAAGGGCTGAAAAGAGATATTATCCCAGGTCTGGGATAAAGCAAAGAAGACTAAACACTGTTTACAAACCTCGTCTGCTGATAAATACCAGGCCCACAAAGAACTTTCTGCTGTTGAGTCACAAAGCAGAATAGAAAATAGCAAAATGGACCATATAAGAATATCTTCTTGCCAGGCATGGTGGTGCGTGCCTGTAATCCCAGTACTTGGGAGGCTGAGACAGGAGGATCGCAGGTTGGAGGCCAACCTCAGCAACTTAGTGAGACTCTGTTTCCAAATAGAAAAAATTTAAAATGGCTGGGGGGGGGGGTGTAGCTCAGAGGTAAAATGCCCTTGGGTTTAATCCCTGGTTCCAAGAAAAGAATATCTTACTGTGCAAAATAAAGGTACCATCATGTGGAAGATTTGGAGAAAAAGTATTTTCTTATATCCATATGTATATAATTTTCTTATATAAATAATTTATGACATGAAACATGAGATTTTCATAAACTGTGTACAAGTTGTTCTCAATAAGACAAAGGGTGAGGAGAGTTTTTTTTTAAATAAGGCCTCAGCAAAACAGGTAGAGAGAGTGATGAGGAGGGCTATCCTAAGACCACAGCTGAATAAAAAAGGGGATAATTAGATTAGATCCTAATAGCTCCATACTGGAAACAACCCAAGTATCTATCAAGAACAGAATGGGTTTAAAAAAATGAGGTATATTTATATACAACAGACACTATACTAATGAGAATGAATGAACTTCAGATAGAGGTGAATTTAAGATTAAGACAGCATTATAACATTATCCAATACATAGCATTGAGAAAACTATTTTTAAAAAATTGTAATTCAGTCAGACATGGTGGTGCACACCTATAATCCCAGTACTTGGGAGGCTGAGACAGGAGGATTGCAGGTTCTAGGTCAGAGTTCGGTAACTTAGTGAGCCCCTATTTCAAAATAAAAAGGGCTGGGGGTGTAGCTCAGTGGTAGAGCTCCCTTGGGTTCTATCCCCACAAAAAAAATTAAAATCCATATGTTTAATAAAACCCCACGTGTTATACTCTAATAAATTTCATATATACATAAACTCCTGGGATAGATCCTAAGTTCCTTGGAAACGGGCAATGAATATTGCCTTTATTTGTATTTCTCCTTTACCTAAAAAGAATTTGAGTAAACATCCCTGTAATGAACGGGTGACTTATAATATGATTTGAATGTGTTTTTCCCCCAACTGTTTGTGTATTGGAGGCTTGGTTCTCAGTGTGATGATGTAAGAAGTGGTGGGACCTTTAAGAGGTGGAGCCTGCTGGGAAGTAACTAGGTCATCCCTAGGAAGGGGTTGATGTAGTTCTCTTGGGTCCCGGGTTAGTTCTCAAGAGCAGGTTATTATACGAGAGCATGCCTGGCCCCTCTGCAGCCTGGCTCTGGCTTTCCATCTTACCATGTGATCGCTCCCTCTCCCACATGTCCCCACCATTGTGATGCCATCCACAAAAGGTCCTCACTAGAACTGATCAGGTGTCAGCACCATGCCCTTGAAATCTACAGAACTGTGAGAGAAAGAAACAGTTTTTTTTCTTTATAAAGTACCTAGCTTCCTAGCTTCGGGTATTTTGTTATAGTAACAGAAAATCAGCTAATGAACAGGAATGAATGAGTGGGAATGAACAAATGAGTGAATGGGTGTCACCACCAATCCATCCTGGTGGAGTCCGTTGGGGTGGGCGATTTCCAGCTCCAATCTGACCAACTTGATGTAGCTTTGCATTATTCCCTCCTGAGCTTTGTTTAAAGAGAAGAAATAGAAACTTCACAGGAGTGGACTGTAGCCGGGGGTGACCTGTGTGGCGAGCGGTGCTTTTCACGCCATACTCTGGGGTGACCATTCATCCTCTGGGTGCCTTTGGCCCCTTCATCCATCACTGATGACAAACACCAGCCAGGTGGGGAAGCTGTCCCTGTGGCCACCCGCGAACAGGAGGCGAAAGCTGCCATAGTGCGGGGAGGTGTAGGGCAGACGAGGATGGCACTCAGCTAGCATCTGTGTCCAGGGGAGACCCACCATAGAAGATGCTGCAAAGCCCATCGGTGTCCCACACACCGACTCCCTGCGCCACACCACCTGCCCTCTGAGGACAAACACGTGGCCCTGAGCAGCAGACCTTCAGTATCAGCTAGACACAAGGCGGCCCAAGAGAAGGCAACAGATGAAGCCTCGGAGACGCTGGCTTCCCCAAGGTCCGATCCACGGCCACCTGAACCGACGCGCTGATCAGACCCTGCCTGCCTGCCTGCCTGCCTGCTCTACACTCAGAACACATCTGCACTGTCCTGCCCGGAGCCCCAAGATGCTTGTAATAAAGCAAGAGGAGTCATAACTCAGTGTTCGCCTTGGCGAAAATAAATAAATAAATACAGAGAATGAATCTTCTGTCAGAAAATAAATGGCCCTTCTCCAGCCTGAGAGGCTGTTACCCTCCTGAAGGACAAACACATCATCGTCCCCAGCCCACCTCAGGCCATCGAGTGCTGGCTGCCCTCAAACAGGGACCCTGACCTAAGCTCAGGGGGGCGGTTGGAATCCTCTCTGCTTCTCTACCTGCTGAGAAGGTGTTTCAGCCCTGCTACGCTGCCTGCGCCTGGTTCAAAAAGCAAGCTTGTATGTTCCGCTGCTTGCCCAAAAAGGCGGAGGGCATATGAGCCAGGAGCCTGCAACTGGGAGAGAAGGTCTGAAACCAGCCTCCTGTCCTTATGAAAAGCTGTCCCCAGTGGTGGCCCTCTCACACAGTCCACCTTTTGCCTTTTATTTTGTTTTGCTCTGGTACTGGGGATTGAACTCAGGGACCTTCTACCTCCAAGCTACACCCCCAGCCCTTTTTATTTTTTGTTTTGAAACAGGGTCTCACTAGGTTGCTGAGAGTCTCACTACATTACTGAAGCTATCCTGGAACCTGCAATCCTCCTGTCTCAGCCTCCCAAGTATTGGGATTACAGGTATGCCCATCCAGAGCTCAGCTTTAACAGAGAGGAAGCTGCTGCTGTGAGAACTCTGAGAGATCATCTCCTGAATCTCCAGGGCAAAGCTGGGAGGGGGACGGGCCACATGGAAAGCCAGCGGTGATGACCCAACTTCATCTGGCCGGCAGACTCAACCTCTCCAAGAGTTACCTGAAGGTACCCACGGCTCTGCCCAGTTCTCGTGGCCAGGATGCTCAGCGGGTCCTGCATAGGAAGCGAGCAAGTGACTGAGCCTGGGGGAGGGGATGGAATCTACTCAAAAAAACACAAGTCAAAATCCACCCCACCTCCATGTACCACCTCCATTCCAAGCATAGACTCCCACGGATGGGGAGAACGCCCAGGCCTTGCTTTACCTGCCAAGCATACCTGCTATGTTCTGAATGTTCATCTCCCCATCCCGATGCCTATGTGGGAATCTAACCACCATTGTGATGGTATTAGGAGGTGAGGCCTTGGGGAGGTGACGGGAGGCCAGAGCCCCCATGAATGGAATTAGTGCCCTTATAAATGAGACCCAAGGGAGCTCAACTGCTCCGACCACCAGTGAGGACACAGCGCCATCTATGAACCAGGAAGCGGGCCCTCGCCGGTCACCCAGTGTGCTAGAGCTTATGCTTCCGGCTTCCATGACTGTAGGCAATAAACTCCAGTTGTTTAAAGCCACCTGGTTCCTGGTATTTGGTTATGGCCGCCCAAACAGACTAAGACACCTTCCAAGCCCAGCTTCACCCTGATTTGAGGTCACTTTGGAGGAGGACAGGGCTCTCTACTCTCTGCTTCTGTGCCCTGCATCTGCACATCCTTTGGCCAACGAAGACTGGGAGATCCAAGAGTCCCACTCTCCTCTCAGTCCAGTCTGTGGTGAGCAGCTGCTATCTCTGAGAAGCCTGGCTCTGTCTGTACCACTCCCACCTCTTCTAACTTCTCCTACTCTCTCCTCAGACCCTGTCCACAAGGCCTACAGCCCCTGCAGCTTCGTCACTCATCCATGAAAATGGGCAAACATTGAAATAAGCACGGAAACATAATGGACAAAAGAAGGGAAAGTTCTTGCTACTTGTCCTCATCGCTTCCTTCATCCCCTGCCCAATGTCCAGCACGTCTGGCCTCGCCAGAGAAGCCCTTGTGAGAAATTATGCTCATCCATGTGCACACACCGCCCAGCGGTTTAGACCATGACAGTTCACAGAAAATATCTGGGTCATCTGGGGTAATTCTGACTTCTCTATATAAGAAGCAAATTTAAACTTGGTGCTGTAAAATCGTATTACAAGGAATATAGCATTAAAACTCACACATACACAAGGAGAAACTGATTCTGGTTCACCGACAGCAGATGCATTTTCTAAATCAGCCTAATTCTCTATTTTTTTAATCAGGAGGTTGATTCATCCGGGATGCAATGGGACACTGTCCTAGGATGAATTTGGTCATCGTGTTCCAGGGTTTATTCCCATCCTTAACCCATGTCCTGAACACCCAGAGCTGTACTGTGTGACGAAGGAACAGATACAATTAAAATAATTGCTGTCCATTCCCACCTAGACACAGCTTCCAGATGATTCTGATCTGGGCCAGTGTTCAAGGCAACATGGCCCCAAGTCAAGAGACAGCCATTAACAGGGTTGAAACCTCCCCTACAGATGGACTCCACCGCCGATGACAAGCTAGGTAGTTCCATTGGTAATAAAGACCCTGTAAATTGGACAATACCTTTTAAGAGAGGTGAAGCTCATCCCCCTATCAATATCCAAGGAAACCAAAATGCCCACCAGTGATTTTTGCAGGCTACCAGGTCCATCCCACACAAAGAAGTCATTTTGGCAAAATCTTGTCTCTGACCTCTTTCCCATTGCGCCGTGACTGGGTTTGGCCACAGCAGCCAATGGGTGGCCAGAGCCCAGTGCTTTCTCCTTTGGCTTCCCAGTAGCCACAAAGACCTCCCTCGGGTGGTCATGCTCCCAACCAGGGCTGGCTCCTTACCATCGAGCTCCTCCACGGAGATATTAGCCAGCTGCTCACTGTCGCTGCCAGCAGAGAGAGATCGGTTGAGGTAATTCCCCTTGTACAACAAGCCAGCGGTCACATGGTGGAACGGCATCTTTTCCCTGGTCACGAGAGAATGGGGGGGAGAGAAAGATACCATCACTCACTCCATTCCTCCATCCTGAAAGGACCATCCCAATTAATTTTCAGATGGCCAGTGTTATTAAAATAGCAGTAATATTTCTAGAGGGAAAAGTCAGAATATCCCCAGGGTGCCCATGGCCTGAGGGACTCCCAAAGGATCCTGGGAGGTGCTGTTTCCTTCATTTGACATCTTCCTTCATGTTACCCATTTAATTATGCATTTGGACCAGTGTCCTTGTAAAACCATGGCACGCATGCCATCACCAAACTGCCTCTTCATACAAACAAGAACACAATTTGCTCCTTTCCCTGGTCTGAAAAATCTCTTCCGATGCTTGTAAGGAAGGACTGACATGCCAGAAACACTGGACTGCCCAGGAACTAGACATCTTGCCTGTGATCGGATAGGGGTCTGAGTGTCTCTCTTTTACTGGAGAAAGCCGGTGTTCTGTTCACACGGTGCTCAGAGCAGTTAGGGGATGCCCAAGCTCTTACTAAGTATGTGCGCGCCCAGCCTGCATCTCGAGATCCTGATGGAGATGCAGACGCTGCTTGCATGAGTGGTAGTGAGCATGCACTCGGACATGGTAACCACACCTGCCCCGCTGTGCAGGGAAGCAGTGCCTCACGGTGCCCCAGGACCCAGCAGTTTCCAGCACCCTCACGGCAAATGAAAGCATCCCTTTCCCCGCACTGACCAGCCTTCCAGGCAGAGCTCCTGGATCCAAAAGGCCACCACTGGAGCTCAGAAGTTCTGTCAGTGCAAGGCAGGCCTGAGGCACTGACAAGGTAAAAGGAAAGAAAAAGAGGGGCCATATGGAGAAGAGAAGAACAAGCCAAGACCAGAAAGAGGGAGGGTGTTAGAAAGGCGGTCCTCTCCTGACCTGTCCACTCCTGCTCTCTGTCTTGCCAAATGAGCCACTGAACACTTCATGATCTGCCTCCCCATCTAGCAAAAGGGCCAAGAGGATGGGTAAACCTCTGAGCAGAAGGAGGGCCAATGGGCAGGAAGCAGGTGGAATGAACTAGAAAGAATGGGTAAAAAACACATCTGCAGCACAGCTTCTGGAAGGTGAGCTGGGCCGCACTAGAAGGGGTGATCTCCCCACTACTGGATGCATCCAAGCAGAGGCTGAGGGCCTCCCTGCCACAGGATGATTTTGGGGGATGGGGGTACTGGGGATTGAACCCAGGGGAATTCTACCTCTGAGCTATACCCACAGCCCTATTTTATGTTTTATTTTTATTTTTTACTTTTTGCGGTACTGGGGATTAAACCCAGGGGCATTCTACCTCTGAGCTACACCCCCAGCCCTATTTTTTATTCTTTACTTTGAAACAGGGTCTCACTAAGTTGCAGAGGGCCTCACTAAGTAGCTGAGGCTGGCCGCAAACCCGAATCCTCTGGTCTCAGCCTCCCAAGTCCTGGGATTACAAGCGTGGGCCACCACACCCGGCTCCTTATGTTTTATTTTTAGTGAAACAGGGTCTCACTAAGTAGCTGAGGGCCTCGCTAAGTTGCTGAGGCTGGTCCCAAACTTACGATCCTCCTGTCTCAGCCTCCCAAATCCTGGGATTACAGGCATGCACCACACGCCTGGCTCCTGCCACAGGTTTTATGGGAGAGAAACACCCCTTGAACTCTCTCCCTATACACTGGGCAATCTCTACACAAGTCACTTGCAGAGTCCCTTTGGGCACTAAAGTTTGCATTTGTACAGTTAGCTGTAGTGACCAGAATCTCTGGGCCCTTCTGAGTGAGAAGGTATAAATGTACAATTAAAGATAGACAACAGACGGCGAGTCTTGGAGGATGACTGTTCAGGACACCCAAGCCTTGCTGTCCCTCAGGTCACACTCAGTAGAAAAATCCTGATGAGATCAGCCTTTCCTGACCATGGCAGGTGGATACTGGCTGGGACCGAGGTCCAGGCTCCTGTCATCTCTCCCTGTGACACCACAAAGCAGGACACCACTTCTTCTAACTCCATGGAGTCCAAGATATATCACATGTCCCTGTCTGAGGTGAGGGGCGCTGACTTAAAGACCACGCAGTGAAACTCTTCAAGGTAAAATGGCTCGGCCAAGAGCACAAAGCCAGGTAGTGCAAGACTGAGTTCCAGAACTCCAGCATCCTGAATGTTATTTCAACTACGAAGCCTCAGCTAAGCACCAGACGTTTCTACCCAGATGTCAAACCCTCTTTTCAAACTCAAGATGTCTAAAAACGAATTAATTATCTTCCTACAAAATGGGCTGCACTTCCTGATTTCTCTATTTCCATCAAAGACACTGTTCACTCATCATAACAACTGGGACAGCTCCGGGCCCCAAAAAGTAAAACAGACACATGGCTGCAGCAAGAGCCAACTGTCAGCCTCCCTCTCTCTCCCTTCACTCTTGCCACAGCTAACAAAATGTACATCCACAGGCCAATCACAAACAGCAGGATGCTCATTACAAAGGATGCATGCATTTGGCAATGATAGGGGTATGTCTTCGGCTAATTATAAGTCAGACTTACCCAAGTCTATCCTTATACATCAATAAAAGACAAGACTCTTCCCCCTGGAAGAATGCTTCAATTGCCATCTCTTTTTTTTTTTTTTTTTTTTTTTTTTTTTGCAGTACTGGGGATTGAACCCAGGGGTGTTCTACCTCCACACTACACCCCCGGCCCTATTTTTTATACTTTATTTTGAAACTGGGTCTCACGAGGTTGCAGAGGGCCTCACTGAGAGAGAGAGAGAGAGAGAGAGAGAGAGACAGGGAGAGAGAGAGAGAGCTGAGGCTGGCCGCGAACCCAGATCCTCCGGTCTCCGTCTCCCAAAGTACTGGGATTACAAGCGTGCACCACCACGCCTGGCCCTCTTCTTTGCTCCACATTAATTTTCAGACCAAATGGGATTCAAAGGGAGAATCATCCCAGTACTTGGGAAGCTGAGAAAGGAGGATAGCAGGTCCGCCGCCAGCCTCAGCAACTCAGCAAGGCCCTCTGCAACTTAGTAAGACATTGTTTCAAAATAAATAAAATAGGATAGGGCTGGCGGGTATAGCTCAGAGGTAGAATGCTCCTGAGTTCAATCCCCAGTAGCACAAAAAAAGGAGGGGGGAATTAAACCAATGAATTAGAACTAGGTAGAAATGTGGAAATTAGGTCAATCCTGGTTTCTTGGAGCTGTGTACCATTACCATTTGAGCATGGGTTGATGTCTGTGGTCCAGGGGATAAGAAGTCTGCCCTGGCTAATGCTTTCTATGTGATTATAGTTTCGCCCTAAGCACTGACTCCATCACCCAACTATCCTGGCCAGCTATTATTATCTTAACCATTGTTTAAGTCTTAGTGACCTTAGGAAGACACATGCGCTGATCTTCTCTAATTTTGCTACCCGGAGCAAGACTCCGTAAAGTCAGTACAGGAGCTGAAAGCATTTCTTCCCATCCCACAACGAATCGTGCTAACTTCTCAGCATTTTCTAAACATCTTCCTATCATCACCTTTTACCTGGATATGTGGAGCTCTGGATCCACCCCATAAATTTTTACAGCCCAAGTAATAAAGTTATACTCGAGGGAACGTGTCCAATCCACACCCCAGGTCGGCCACAGAATAAATGTTGAGTAGTTTGCAGAGAAAACTGGTCGCAACTGAATCCCACTTGATGTACCAACATAATTTGCTTCCGAAAAAAGCAGCTTACAAAATTAGGTACACATTCGCTTCATTCAGTCTCTGCACCCAAAAAGCTCAGTGGGAAAGAAAACATGTGCAATTGAACCATCCATATAGATAAATAAAGGCATGCTACGAGAAAGGGAAGAACATTATCCCAAGTAAGCTAAAAACAGCTGCTGCTGCAATTAAGGACTAAATTTCACTCCACGTTGCCTGGGGAAACCCAAGCTTTAAGATTCTCTCCTTGGCTAAGAAGAGGAATAGACGATTCCATGAGCAAAGACAAACCTTGCTCTAAAATGTAAAGATGGATCCTTACAAAGAGGGCAATGAATAAAAACAAGTATTTCCAGCCACAGTGTTACCCATTGGGAAATAGTAGTTAAGTGTTTGTTTACCATATGAACACTCTTTCTGTATTTTATGTAAGGCAGTTCTATGGTCTAAATGTGTGTGCTCCCCACCTCCCCCCAATTCATATGGTGGAACCTAACACCAAATGTGATAGGAGTACAAGGTGAGGCCTTTAGGGGATGATTAAATCATGGGGGAAGAGCCTTCATGGGTGGGACCCATACCCTATAAAAGGATTCCCAGAGAACTAGCTAGACCCTTTTCCCTTCCTCCTTCCACCACATGCAGAGGCAGCAACAAGGCACCATCTTGGAAGCAGAAAACAGCCCTCACCAGACCCTGAACCTGCTGGTGCCTTGATCTTGGACTTCCCAGCCTCTAGAACTAAACTTCTATTGTTTATAAACTACCCAGTGTAAGGTATTTTGTGATAGCAGCAGGACTGAACTAAGACAAGCAGTCTGGTTTTATGGTTAAGAACCAGAACTTTCTGGTCAAAAACAGTGTTAGATTTGACTCTTAGCTCCACCCTCATTCACCAGATAGGTTATTTAACTTCTGTAAACCTCAGTCTCCTCCTCTGTAAAACTGGGGTTTTGATACATACCACATAGCATGTTGGAAAATATTAAATAAGATACGGTATGGAAAGCACAGGACTTAGAACCAGGCACATGCTCAGTAAATATCAGCAATTATTAGCTAAGGATTCTATGAAGCAGGATGCAGGGACAGAAGGAAGTCATGGGTGTTTAGACTGAAGATAAAGTATGGTGAGTTACAGATGGTTAATTGGACCCAGCAGAAGGTGAATGTCAAGGAGAAGCTGGCTGGTGTGTGTACCACTGTCTGGGGAGTCAAGTGGGGGCACCGGGCCTCTAGGGCTGAGTGGTGTGGGCAAGCACCGGCTGCATAGAGAGGAGGGGGTATTTGGATGGAAAGTATAAGAGCTGAAGAGGAGTCTACTTCCCGGGCACTAGGGAATCTGGCTCCATGGTCCCATCAAGGAAAAGGTACCAAGAGGTTCAACACAAAAGGGGTGGTTCCAGTTTTCAGGGTGGAGGAACTGGTATATTTCTTGGGAGAGTAATAAACTGAAGAAGAGTGAGCATGGTGGCACAGACCTATGAATCCACTTGGGAGGCTGAGACAGGAGGATCACAGGTTCGAGATCAGCCTCAGCAACTTAGCAAGGCTCTCAATAACCTAGCGAGACCCTGTTTCCAAATTTAAAAAAAAAATAAAGATAGGGGTGTACCTCAGAGGTAGCATGCCCCTGGGTTCAATCCCCAGCACCACAACAATAAAAATAAACCAAAGAACTCCACTCATATTGACTTGAAAAGATGCCCTTCTGGGTGGATTAGTTTTATGTGCCAATTTGACTGGGCCATGGGGTGCCCAGATATTTGGCTAAACATTAGTCCAGATGTGTCCCTGAGGATGTTTCTGAGTGACATCGGGTTTTGAATCGGTGGACTGAGTGAAGCAGATGGCCCTTCCAACATGAGTGGACATCACCCCGTCCACTGGAGGCCTAGACAGAACAAAAGGGCCTAGGAAGGGAGATTGATCCTTTCTGCCAGTCTTTGAGCTGGGACATCAGTCTTCTCCTCCCTTTGGACTCAGACTTGGGCTAGAGTCACACCATCAGCTCTCCTGAGTCTCAGGCCTTCAGACTCGCACTACAACTACACCATCAGCTTTTCCTGGGTCTTTAGTTTGTTGACTGCAGATCACAGAACTCTATAGACTCTATAACCACATAAGCCAATCCCTTACAATAAATCTCTTCATTCATACACACACACACACACACACACACACACACACACACACACACACTGTTCCTTTGGAGAACCCACAGTAATACACCTTCCATTTTATTTCCCTAAGTGCCAAAGCCCCAGGAACATGCTGTAGAGTACTATTATTATTATTCTGGGCAAAGAGTGTTTTACACACCCTCTAAAGCAAGGCTACTCAAAGTGTGATCTGTGAGCCACTTCTACCATACATCATTTGTTGCTTGTCTGTAATGAAATTAAGTACACAAAGTAAGAGAAAGTATTGAAAATGTTGTAGCACTTTATGGCACTGGCCCCCAACATCAAAGCACTCGGTTTTGTGGTGCTGAGGATGGAACCCCAGGGCATTCTACCTCTGACCTGCTCCGAGCTACACCCCCAGCCCTATTTTATTTTTATTTGGAAACAGGTCTCTCTAAGTTGCTGAGAGCCTCACTAAGTTGCTGAGGCTGGCTTTGAACCTGCAACCTTCCTGTCTCAGCCTCCCAAGTACTAGGATTAAAGACATGCGCCACCATACCTGGCTCATTTTTACTTTTTTAATTTTATCTTTCCCAGTAACTCTTTCCTACTGTATTTTACAAAAGTATTAGTCTGGCCGGGCGTGGTGGTGCATGCTTGTAATCCCAGTACTTGGGAGGCTGAGACAGGAGGATCCAGGTTCACAGCCAGCCTCAGCTACTTAGTGAGGCCCTCTGCAACTTAGTGAGACCCTGTTTCAAAATAAAGAATAAAAAATAGAGCTGGGAGTGTAGTTCAGAGGTAGAATGCCCCTGGGTTCAATCCCCAGTACCGCAAAAAAATAAAAGCATTAGTCTGCAAGGGACTGAAACTGAAATATACATATACACATGGACATACACATACACATACATATACATAGGCTCTTCCTCACAAGTAATTTGGGAAGCACTGTTCTAAAGTACTTGATTTAAAGCCGGGTGTGGTGGCGCACGCTTGTAATCCCAGTACTTGGGAGGCGGAGACCAGAGGATCCGGGTTCGCGGCCAACCTCAGCTCTCTCTCTCTCACTCTCTCCCTGTCTCTCTCTCTCTCTCTCTCTCTCTCTCTCTCTACTTAGTGAGACCCTCCGCAACTTCATGAGACCGGTTTCAAAATAAAGTATAAAAAAATAGGGCCGGGAGTGTAGCTCAGAGGTAGAATGCCCCTGCGATCAATCCCCGGTACCTCAAAAGATAAAAAAATAAAAAATAAATAAATAAATAAATAAATAATAAATAAAGTACTTGATTTAATTTGCATAGATGTCTGGTAATGGACCACAGAAAGAGAGAGAGAGAGAGAGAGAGAGAGAGAGAGAGAGAAAGAAAGAAAAACATTTCAGGAAGTGCATTTTAACTTGTCCCTGAAAGTTTTTCAAAGAACTTGAGGCATTTTAAAAGCCTTAGATGAACTGTCGAGAGTAGTTGAAAGCCCTCAATTGATGCTTGAGCTCTCTGCAGAGGGCCCGGAGGGCACATGACATCTACTGAAGACTTGACAGAGATTGCTGTCTCCTAATTACCAGACACACAAGGGGCAAGATTGATCCTGTACTCTAAATGTCAAAGAGCCTAGTCAACCATGATAGGGCTGTTGCCAAATGCCCCATGAAGACATATAAAAGTAATAATAATCCAAACAGCACCAATGTCAGTGCATGGAAGACATTTCCATTAAATGGGCGCAGTTAGGATTACAGTGACGGATCATCAGTGCTATGGCCCTCAAGTCAGAGGCAAAATAACAGAACCCAAGAGTAAAGGAGTAAGAAAACATTTTTATCCATGCAAATTCTCTTCTATTTCAGAGACTCAGGGATGATCAACCATGAGATCAGGCAATCATCCTCCTGAGTGTGTTGGAATTACTTTTGTAAAGAAGCCAAGGTCAAATCCCCACCATCCGTACCACCACTGGGAAGCAGCAACTTCCTTCCTATAGCTGCTGCTCATGGATCAGATCGTAGCTCCCAGTGTGCCTGGTGGCTAGGAACGGCAGGTGTGAGCCACGGGCCCTGCACATGAAGATGTGCAACTAGCTGTACGCACAGGTGTCGGTGAGATGGGCTGCAGGAGGAATGATCTGTGGGGATTATTGTTTTTTATGCATTGCTTCTGATTAAGAAAGAGCTGCAGAAGTCCTCAGATAACCCAGAAATGTGTATCTTCTCAGAGTCCAAGAGCTAAGCTGTGGGGACAAGAAGATCCCATCTTAGTCCAGCAAAGATGCTCTAGATGAGTGCCAGCTAGACACTGGGCATTTGGCTAAGCACTTATAAAACAGTTTTGTTCCCTTGTTAAAATCCTGCAGGGGCATGCCAATTGGCAAACCCTGGGTTTGGCTAGATCTCAAATCAGACAAGAATGAGTAAGCAAAAAACATTAATGTGGGGGTCCGTGTAAAAGCTCCACCTCATTAGAGGATGAAGTTTCAAAAATTAGAGCCAAAGCACACTGCCAACAACGGTATTATACAAGAAAAAGACGATTTTACGCAGTTTCTGTTTTATATCCTAAAAAACAATAAGTGAGAAAGCAGGGTGTCTATGAAATAAATAAGAATGCAAATTCTTAAAGAAATATCAGAGTAAGGTGAGGAAATACCAAGATAAAAAGAAAAGACAATAGGCCAGGCGTAGTGGCAATCACCTGTAATCCTAGTACTTGGGAGGCTGAGACAGGAGGATCATAGATTCAAGGCCAGCCTCAGCAACTTAGTAAGACTCTCAGCAACCTAGCAAGACCTTGTTTCAAAACGAAACAAAAATTTAAAGGGCTGGGGGTATAGCTCAGAGGTAGAAAGCATCTGGGTTCAATCCCCAAGACCACAAAAAAAAAAAGAAAAAAGACAATAGACCGAGAGACAAGCTGGTCTGGAAAAGAGACTGGCCTTAGAAAACAAAAGAAAAATCCAAAAACAGTAGCAGAATGAAATCTGCATGAACGCCAATAAAAAAATATTTCAAACCAAGAAAAATTTTAGCAAACAGTATAATGCACCCAGGTACCCAAACACCCAGGTTGAATACACATTAATATTTTGCCTTATTTGCTTAGACCTTTTTTAAAAGAAATAACATATCACACTGAAGCTCTGCCCACCTCCTCTCCTCCTCCACCTCCTCCCTCCCTCCACCATGACAACTCTATTCTGGAGGCGGAATGTATCTTTCCCATCCATGGTTTTAAATTTGTCTACATTTGGAAGTAACTATATAGAATATATTGTAGGATTGTGTGTCTATCTTTAAATTTACATAAATTATATCACACCATATACTTGCTCTTGCAATTTGTATCTTTTACTCTATAGTGGATTCGGGGGAGTCATCCAAATCCGTACACATACCCCTAATTCATTCATTTTTATCTGCTCAGTAGTTTTCCATTGTATAAACATATTGCAAATTTATGTATCCATTACTGTGATGGTTTGAATATGGTCTGTACCCCCAAAGGTTCAGGTGCTAGAGCCTTGGTCCCCAATGTAATGGTACTAAAAGGTGGTAGGACCCTGAATAGGTGGGACCCAGTGGACATGACTGCCTTCCTCAAGGGATTAATGCTGGTTTCTTGGAGTAGGTTAGTTCTTGCAGGGGTATATTAGTTCCTGAGAGAGTGGATTGTTATAAAAAATGAGCCTGGGCCTTCCCTGGTCGCTTGCTTCCTCTCTCAACACGTGAACACTCTCACCTGTATCCCTGCCATATAATGTCAACCATCATTTTGTGACAGAGCCAGAAGGTCCTCACCAGGGCCAACCAGATGAGGCTGCCTGATCTTGGACTTTCAGACTCCAAAACTGGAAGCTAAATAAACTTCTTTTCTTTATAAAAAGTTCCTAGTCTTGGATATTTTGTTATAGCAAAAAAAATGGACTAAGACAGATATGCAATTGACAGAAATATATGCTGCACTGAATTATCCTCATGTTTCTCTTTTTATATATTTGCAGAAATTTCTCTGGAATGCAAACCTAGATAAAATATTTCATAGGTTGTTAAGTATACAAATTTTTACCTTCATTGGATTTCGCCAAATTGCTCCATAACAAATTATCCCTGAACTTAGTGGCTTAAAACAACAAATATTTATTACCTCACGGGTTAGGTAGATAAGAAATCGGCAGCTGCTTAGCAAGATTCTGGCGTGGAGGAGTTTGGGGGGAACTCAAGTGGTTGTGGTTAAGATTGAGACTGTCACCATCACACAGTGCAATTGGGGCTGGAAGATCCATTTCCAAGATGGCGCACTCACACGGCTGTTCACAAAAGGTTCTTGTCAGAACATGAAATTATCAGACTGTTTCATTTTTCTTAATTGGATTTCCTTAATAGCTAGTTTAAGTACCTTTTTATATGTCTGTTAGCCATTCTGATTTCCGCTTCTATAAACACGCTTTTCATCTACTGGGTTGTTTATTACTTTTTCATTGATTTGTTCTTCCATGTTATAGTTTTCCAATATTCCAGCTCAATCTTCTTTTTGAACCAAATATTAGTTATTATTGCTGTTGTTAATATTGCTGCTTCTTACAACCAATTTCCCTCCTCTTTGTTGCTTCATAAGGGGCACTCTTTTCTTCTATATTAAATTCTTTTTAATGAAGGGAATTTAGTAATTCTTTCATAGAAGAACTGTAATGACAAAATTTCTAGGTCTTTGTCTGAAAACAGTCTTTATTCTGACTTCATTAGCAGAGAATGATAAATTAATTATTCCTATAGTCCTCTGAAGATATCTTGTTGCAATGATAGGTCTACTAGAGTTATACTTGTTCACCTGCTAATACTCTTTCTGTACAATTCTTAAGTCATTGTATTTTCAGCTATAGGCTCTTTCCAAGTCTTCTTATTTTCTCTTTTGTAAACTCTTATAAAATATATGTTGTACTATACATTCAAGCTGCATACTCTTTTTTTTCTGTGTGTATTACTAGGGTTTGAACCCAGGGGCATTCTACCTCTGAGCCATACCCTCAGCCCTATTTTTATTTTGAAACAGGATCTCACTAAGTTGCTGAGAGCCTTAGTAAGTTACTGAGGCTGGCCACGAACCTGCGAACCTGCAATTTTCCTGTCTCAGCCCCTCCCAAGTACTGGAATTACAGGCATGTGCCACTGTGCCCAGCTACCGGTTCTTTTTTTTTTTTTTTTTTGCGGTACTGGGGATTGAACCCAGGGGCTTTCTACCTCCGAGCCACACCCCCAGACCTATTTTATTCTTTATTTTGAAACAGGGTCTCACTAAGTTCCAGAGAGCCTCACAAGTTGCTGAGGCTGGCTGCGAACTTGCGATCCTCAGCCTTCTAAGTACTAGGGTTACAAGCATGCACCACCACACCCGGCCTACCAGTTCTTAAACTAAATATTGACTGTTATATCATTACAACTTCCATGTTTCTTAAACTTTTAAAATTTTTCATATTTGTATCTGTGTATCTTATAGTTTTCTCAAAATTATTTTCAAATTCACTTTTCAGTTTGTTAGTTGGTTGGCTGGTTGGTTGAGGTACTGGACTTGAACCCAGGAGTACTCTACCTCTGAGCTACACCCCCAACCCTATTTTATTTTATTTCAAAACAGGGTCTTGCTAAGTTATTATGTGAGGCTGGCCTCAGCCCTGCAATCCTCCTGCCTCAGCCTCCCAAGTACTGGGGTTACAGGTGTCTGCCACTGCACCCGACTTCTTTTCAGTTTTTATTTAACTTGTAGTTTAACCTTCCTACAGAATTATTCCTTTAAATGACCACTTTTCATTTCTAGCAGTTAATTCTTTTATAAATCCACCTCATTTTTCACCAAATATGAATCTTTCATTATAACTTTATTCTCTTTCACCTTTTAGTCATTTTTAACAGTTGTCATATTTTCTTTCAGAATGGGATCCTACTAGCTCCATTTCTGAAGGCGCTAACCCTCTCCTCACACTACTCTGACTTTCCCTAGTAGTACACTGTGTCCTGGTGTGGTCTGTCACTGGGGGGCGTGGGGGGGACTCCAGCAGCATCTTCAGCAGGTGCTGCCTTGGCCTGAGAGTTGCAAGGACAGAGAGATCCACGTCTATGGCACAGGTGCCTCGGTGTCTCCCCAGCTGAGGACCGTCTTGACATCAATTCCTTGACTTAGAAGCCTCATCCATAGGGGCTTTTGACAGAACCTCAAAGTTGGGTTGCCAGAGAAAGGCAGAAGCATGATGATAGGGGCTGCCCAAGAGAAGCGGGAACCTTGGAAGAAGGGGCTGTGCTTCCACTTGAGAGCAGGGACCACTGAAGAGAGAGCACCTACTGGTGCACCTGCTGATGCCTCCCTCCCGCTCTATCAGCCAGAAGCCTGTGGCCATGGAATCTGGAAATGTAGTTTGCAGGGATGAATTCCTAGAGCGCAGAGCAGAGCAGGGGGGAGGCACATAAGTCCCTAAGCAAGCAGGCACATGACTGGCAGGGCTGCATATTCAAATTGTTATATTTTATCCAGCACGCCTTTGTTTACAGCAGGAAAAGAATCCATATTCGTTCAGTGAACACACTGACGGAAGCCGGCGTCCTGGTGACATTTCTGGATTTCAAAGATGAGGAAAACTTCTGTGAGCATCCAGGTAGAAAACACGGGTCACCCACAAAGGAACAGAATGAAACTCAGCTCCCTTCTGAACGACGAGAAGTCACAACAGTGGCAGGGTCCCCACCTGATGGGCGTCACTCAAATGAAAACGAGTAGAAGCCAGGAGTGGTGACACATGCCTGTAATCCCAGTACTTGGGAGGCTGAGACAGGAGGATCGCAGGTTCAAGACCAGCCTTGGAAACTTAGAGAGACCCTCAGCAACTTAGCAAGACCCTGTTTCAAATGAAAAACTAAAGTAAATAGGGCTGGGGGGGTATATTTCAGAGGTAGAATGCCCCTGTGTTACATCCTAGTACCACACACACAAAAAGAAAAGACCAAGTAGAGAAGTATTATGAATTCAACAATGAGAAAAGATGTTAAGGCAAATGTAAAAGAAAAAAGTTCTGACTTCAAATAATTCAAACTAAAAAGTACTGAAAGCACACTGAAGGTCATTTTATGTTTAAAAAGTATAAAATCCAAAATAATAGTAATTAGTCATAAACTTTGATGTACTACATATCATAGCAGTAAAGAGGAAAAATAATTTAAATATAAAGAAATTTTTATTTTAAAAATTTGTTGAAGAACAAGCTCTGTGGTAGAGTGCTTGCCTAGCATGCATGAGGCCCTGGGTTTCATCCCCAGCACCACGAACACAAAAAAATTTTTGTTGAAAAATGGATAAGGAGAATGTGCTACACACACACACACACACACACACACACACACACACACACGCACGCACACACACACGTGTATAGACACACATGGAATACTATTCAGCCACAAAAATGGATGAACCCCTGTCATTGGCTACAACACAGTGTGGCGCTGGAAAGCATTATGATAAAAGTAATAAGCCAACACAGAAGAGACAAATACTACATGATCTCACTTATATGTGTAATCTAAAAATGTTAACCTCGTTGAAGCTAAGAGTAGAACCATGGGTACCAGCGGCCAGAGAAGGAAAGGGGGAGGGGCAGATGGGAAGAAGTTGGTCAATAGCTACAAAGTTTACAAGTGGATAGGGGGAATTAGTTCTGATGTTCTATGACCCAGTAGGTGACTATAGTTATATTATAGTCTCTATTTCTATAGTAAGATATGTTTCAAAATAGCCAGAAGAAAGGTTTTTGAATGCTCTTACCACAAAGAAATGACAAATATATGATGTGGTAAACTAATTAGCCTGACTTGGTCATTACATAATGTATACATGTATCAAAACATCACACTGTGTTCCCATAAACCTGTACCATTACTATGTGTAAATTAAAGAAGTTTTAAAAATTTTTCCAAATGTAAAAAAAAAGTAAGAAAACAATTGTTGAAGATTTTAAAGACTCCCTCTAAGCCTCTGATAAATTACCTGGACAAAAAGTTACAACAAAGAGGATACAAAAAATGTAGGTATTATTCTATGAACACTAATTTAATGTGTGTCTGGAATTCTACGTGCAATTCCAGGCTGAGAAATCTTAAAACACTGGCTAAATGAATTATTTTTCTCACAAAATATAAAAAAATGGGCTTTTACTGAAAGCAATATAAGTTACTATTATTCATGCTTACTAAAAATCTTAAAATTTTGGTTTTAGGTCAGGTTTATTGCCATACTTGATTTTATTGTCTGCCATAAATAAAAAAATACACCTCAGGCCGGGCATGGTGGTGCACGCTTGTAATCCCAGTACTTTGGGAGGCGGAGACTGGAGGATCCAAGTTCGTGGCCTCAGCGTGCGCTCTCTCGCTCTCTCTCTCTCTCTCTCTCTCTCTCTTTCTACTTAGTGAGGCCTCCACAACTTCGTGAGACCCGGTTTCAAAATAAAGTATATAGGTAAATAAAGTATATAGTATAAAGTAATAGGGCCGGGGGTGTAGCGCGGAGGTAGAACGCCTCTGGGTTCAATCCCCGGTACCACAAAAAAAAAAAATACACCTCAGAAAGTGACACAGATTCAAATAAAAGAAAAAAATTGTCATGGGTGGTATTTGTTTCGTCACAATATCCATTCCTCGGTCCCCTCTGATGAGCACATGGAGGCATTTGCTGACGTCGGAAATGCAAAGTTTCACCTTCCCAAATGTCAACTGATGATTTTGCACAATGATTGAAAGTGGTTGCCATTTCAAATTTTTAACAAATGGGTCTAAAACATATTTTTATGTCTTCATGTGGAAGTTTCTTAAACTTTTAAATCCTTAAATTGTTAAATTTAAATTCTTACATTGTTCAATTCTATTTCCAGATTTTTGAACTTCACAAATTCGAATTTGTAGATAACAGACTCACACCATTTATTTTATTTTTATTTTTTATTTTTTTATTCATGCGGGTGGTGCTGGGGATTCCACCTCCAAGCTACACCCCCACCCCCCCCTTTTTTTAGGGTCTAACTAAATTGCTGAGACTGGCCTCAAATCTGGAATCCTCCTGTCTCAGCCTCCCAAGTACTGGGATGGCAGGCATGCACACATTTTTTCTTTTAGCAACAAAAGCACATAATAATGGTTGAAACATTTACAATCCATCCACTCTTGTAAAACACTCTTTCCTTAGCATGAGTTTCTCTTGAAAAGCAATGATTTCCTCAATCTTTGTTCAAATGTCATCTTTAAGTGGCGTAGCCAACAACATCCTGCCATCTCAAAAGATCAGAAAATATGGATTGCTGCCTGTTTATGACAAAGCATGCGGCCCTTCTTTACGCTTGACAACTTTCTTAAGAACTTTCCCCAAAATAAACCCCACATTTCACTGTGGTACCAAAGCTTTCTGCAGTCGTTTTCCATCTCATTTCAGATGTAGGCCGGGCTTCATTATTCATAAGGGTGGATATAGATCTATGTTTTAAATAGTCTTTGTGAAGTTTTGAAATTATTTCGGCCAACTTTTGTCCAATCGGATGGGCTCTTCAACAGCGTTTAAACTCATAACTGAGCTGATAGAGGGCTGCCTCAGAAAAGACCAGAAATGCCAGCTCAGCCATGGTCTTGAAGTCCACTGGCACCGACTTCATCAGCACGATCCCAAAACTTGGGCTTCTTGACAGACATCTTTTTTCACGCCTCTTGCCCATTTTCTGAGTGTTATTCTAGTGTGCTAGTTAATAATCTGCAGATTTCCCGAGCCGGGCACTGTGTCCCGAGTCACTGGCAGCAAGAGCATGAGGAAAGGACCCACTGACGATACCACCAGGTGTGCGATGCCCACACCCCACCTCCAACTCGTCACACCAGATCCTCGGCGCAGGGGCAAATCAGTGTCGCTCTCTTCAGTAGACACTGTGACAGTATAATTTCTTCCTTCTCTGTTCTTCTGACTCCCCAAAGAAATACCATAAACATCCTACTTCCTCACTTTGAAATTCACTGCAGAGATACTGTCATTAAAATGGGAAATAAGAATATTCTAGAAATTCTACTCAATGTAGCATCTTATGAAAGTAAAAGACTTTCATTTAAAAGGAGTAGACTGACGGGCGTGGTGAACGCCTGTAATCCCAGTACTTGAGAGGCTGAGACAGGAGGATTGCCGCAAGTTCAAGACCAGCCTCAGCAATTTAGTGAGGTCTTCAGCAACTTAGCAAGACCCTGTTTCAAAAATTAAAAAATAAAATAGGGCTGGGGGTGTATCTCAGAGGTAGAATGCCCCTGGGTTCAATCCCCAGTACCATAAATAAATAAACAAACAAACAAACAAACAAGCAAGCAGACCAAAAAAGGAGGAAAAAAAAACCACCAAAATAATCAAAGCTTAAGCCAGGCATGGTGGCCATGCTTGTAATCCCAGTACTTGAGAGGCTGAGACAGGGGGATCAGAGGTTCAAAGCCAGCCTTGACAGTTTAACAAGGCTCTCATCAACCTAGTGAGATCCTGCTTCCAAATAAGAAATAAAATCAGGATGGGGGTGTAGCTTGGAAGTTGAATGCCTCTGGGTTCAATCCCTAGTAACACAAGCATATATACATATATGTGTGTGTGTGTGTGTGTGTGTGTGTGTGTGTGTGTGTGTGTGTATAGTTTAACAAAAGAAATTACAAAGGAAAAGACTGATAGTCTTGCCAGTATAAAAACAGCACAAATAAAAGCAATAGTCAAATAGGGAGTACAAAAAGGACAGGAACAGACAATTCACAAAACTGAGAATACAAAGAACTAATATATGAATGCAATATTTGATCTCACAAGCAACCAGAGAAATACAATTTTTTGAGAGATGCTGTTATCTGCATTTTCAATGTCGGGGACAGGGGTTGTTTTGTTTCTGTTTTTAACATGCTGGGGAGAATATAACGGGACTGGTACTTTGTAGCAGTTGAAACGAGAGTTGCAACAACAGTTTAGAGAACCCGATTTGGCAATTATGCACCAAGAGTCTAAAAAATGGAGCCAGGTGTGATGGTGGAAGCCTGTCATCCCAATATTTGGGAGGTTGAGACAGGAAAACAGCAGGTTCCAGGCCAGCCTCATCAATTTAGCAAAACCCTCAGCAACTTAGTAAGACCCTGTTTCAAAATAAAAAATAAAACAGGCTAGGGCTATAACTCAGAGGTAAAATGCCACTGGGCTCAATCCCCAGTACCAAAACGTCTAGAAAATGGTTTTCATCCTTTGACTCAATAAGTCTATTTTTAATCTATTTGAGATACGATGTGTGCACCGAAATATGATCTGTTGTATTTAAAATGAAAGAAAAAAAACAAGAAAAGGAGAAAATAAAAAAAAAATCTACAAATACAGAAATCAATAAGCAAAGTACATTCATATCAGAGTATGTTGTGGATCAATGATACTTACTAAAATTTTAATGACTCCTGAGAATCTTTATAATCTACTGCTCCCTCTAAAAAGTATTTCAAGAAGGAAAACTAAACATACTTTTCTCTCCTGAAATCCCATTACAATCCTGGTACAGAAGAACAAACTGGAATAAACACACATATACAGGTGTATATTATATTTAAATATAAAACTTCATTTATTTAATTGTGTGAATAATTATATTTATAAATATAAATAAGCATTGAATATTGCAGGAGGGAAGGACCATCATTAGTCCAAAGAATTTTGCAAATCCCTGAAAGGTAAAAATTATTTTATTCATCTTGGTGGGTGAAGTTCAGCACAGCAAGGCCAGGCTGAAACATGCCAACAGGAGGCCCCCGGTGGAGAGAAAATTCTGGAACAGTGTTGCATGCACTCCAAGTTAGCAGGTGCTAAGAGCTGGAATGGACACAGTCAACTGAGCGGTGCCTCGTAAAGTCTTTTACATGGAACAGCTAGCTGGTCTCCACATCGAGGAAAGGAACTTCCTAAGATAAAGGAGCGATGCGCTTGAGGGTGCAGTCAGTGCCCTCTTCCTGGGGCATTTGCGTGAAGGTAAGCTATTCGTCCTTTCTAGTCCTAAGCCCTGCAGGTCAGCACAGCCCACCCTATAATGGCTGGCATCCATTCCTCTGTTCGAGAAGGGAGGCTGCTGTTGAAATCTTCTTCTTTCTGGCACATCACATTCAGAAACATCAGAAATGCCAATGGATTGTCAGACCCTTGATGAAAAGCAGTGTCACCAAAGAGTGGGACAGAAAAGGTGACCCCGGTAACAGGCATCATGATTCTGGAAAAAGAAGACCCTTAGAAGAACGGTAATATAGTGTTTCAGAAGCTGATACCCAAAACTGAGCAATCTGAGATCAAGAATTCAGGGAAATTAGCCGGGAGCAGTGGTGCATGCCTGTAATCCCAGTGCTTGGGAGGCAGAGACAGGAGGATCGCAGATTAGAGGCCAGTGCACACGGTAACAGGGTGAGACTACGTTTCAAAATAAAATAGGGTTGGAGGTGTAGCTTAGAGGTAGAATCCCCACACACACACACACTCCTGGGTTCAATCCAAAAAGAAAAAAAAAAGACAAAGAATTTTGGGAAGTAAACATTTGCTAAATCAAAGAGAAAAATTTAGTTGATAAGCAAAGTTAATACACAAGGGCCACATTCACCTAATAATTAAGAATGAGAGAATAAAGAATGGGATGGAGGGGGGAATGATAGAAGAAAGACTGCCAGATATGATGATCTGAGCCTTCAGATGGCAAAGACCTGTCAGCTGGGAAGAAGGATCTGTGCAAAGACCCGCGAGGAGGCCAAACCTCCTAAGACTCCCGAAAACGGTACAGAAAGTACTCAGAGGCCTGGAGAGGAAAGAACGGGGCACTTTCTCATGAACGATGACCACACCGATATTACACTGTGTCAGTGTCATCACATCCAGGGTGACAATGCAGCCAGCTTTTAAACCTCAAGAGAAAAAGTAATCTATACCCAATCAAAGCCAATCAAGACAGGGGCTTAGAAAGTTGACCATGCATAGATGCTTTCTAAGAAAAAAACTCAATGAGTTATTTCAGCAAAGCAAAAAAGGAATCCAAGAAACGAGAGAACCTGCGATCCAGCTCACGAGGTGGAGTTGAGGTCACAGCAGACCACCGTGGGGACAAGTGTGGCCGAGCAGAGCCAGTGCGGGGAGAGAGCAGACGGCCAGGCCAGTGCGCTAGAGACACGGAGGAGCTTCAGGAGAAGGAGAACGTGGTGCGGGATCAAATACTGATACCTGCATAGCCGCAAGTCCAGCATCTGTGGATTCAAGCAACTATAGATTGAAAATATTCAGAAAAAAAAAAGTGTAAGCCAGGCGTGGTGGCACACGCTTGTAATCCCGGTACTTGGGAGACTGAGACAGGAGGATGGCGTGTTTGCCGCCAGCCTCAGCTACTTAAGTGAGGCCCTCTGCAACTTAGTGAGACCCTGTTTCAAAATAAAGAATAAAAAATAGGGCTGGGGGTGTAGCTCAGAGGTAGAATGCCCCTGGGTTCAATCCCCAGTACTGCAAAAAAAATAATAAAATTGTGTCTGTACTGAACATGTACAACATTTTTTGTCATTATTCTCTAAACAATATAGTGTTACAACGGTTTACATGGCATTTACATTAAATTCAGTATTATAAGTAATCTAGGGATAATTTAAACTATCTGGGAGATGTGCTTAGGTTGTATACAAATACTATGCCATTTTATATAGGGCACATGAGCAGCTGCAGATTTTGGTATCCATGGGAGGGGGGGGGGCCTGGACCCAACCCCTCATGGAATCTCAGGGCTGACTGTACAATTAATTTTGATGCTAGGGATTGAACCCAGGGGCGTTCTACCTCTGAGCCACACTCTCAGACCTATTTTATTTTTTATTTGGAAACAGGGTCTCGCTAAGTTGCTGAGGGTCTCACTAAGCTACTAAAGGTCTCACTAAGTTGCTGAGACTGGCCTTGCACCTGTAATCCTCCTGTCTCAGCCTCCCAAGTACCGGGATCACAGGCGGGCACCACCACACCCGGCTCTGTACAAACAATTAGAGTGGGTTCCCCCTCCCTACTTCTCTCTCTTATTTATTGTTTACATTTCTCCTACCAATGCCACAGGGTTAATGACATAATATTTGTTTGTTTTGGCAGTGAATAACATTTACATAATGATCAGATTATAAACACAAATTCTTTAGTTTGAATGTGAAATCGACAAATTATGAAAATTTCAGTTCTACAAAAAGAAAGTGTGTAATGCCACCCTAAGAGCCTAGGGGTAACGTCGGTTGCAAAGAAGTTTTCGGAAAGGAAGGGGTACAAAAGCCCTCACCTTTCATGGTGGGAGGTCAGAAGCTATGGCTCAAAGTTAATAAGGAAATGATGACGTAGTCAGAGACTGGTAGGTGAAAGAAGACGGGCTGCGGCCAGGCAGCTAGGACCATCTCTTCTGTAATAGGGAGGATGCTGAGATCCAGTTTAAAGTGGATGATCATTTGGAATGATTTCACCCACCAGAAGTGCTACAAATCATAAAGAGTTAAGAGTGGTTGCTTCTAGCCGGGAGCGGTAGCTCACACCTGTAATCCCAGTACTTGGAAGGCTGAGACAGGAGGATCGCAGGTTCAAGGACAGCCTCGGCAAGTAGTGAGACTTTCAGCAATCTAGCAAGACCCTATTTCAAAACAAAAAAAATAAAACTGGGCATTGGGCTGGGGGTGTAGCTCAGAGGTAGAATGTCCTGGTGAACCGGGAGTGGTGGTGTACGCCTGTAATCCCAGTACTTAGGAGGCTGAGACAGGAGGATCGCAGGTTCGCAACTAGCCTCAACAACTTAGTGAGTCTCTCATCAACCTAGTGAAACCCTGTTTCAAAATAAAATAAAATAGGGCTGGAGGTATAGCTCAGAGGTAGAATGCCCCCAGGTTCAGTCCCCAGTACCACAAAACAAGCAAGCAAACAAGAATGATCGCTTCTGACATGTGGCATTGGGCTGCAGTGGACTGCAAATTTGCATTTGCATCCACTTACATTGTTTCTATTACACTGTTCCTATATTACTTTTATAAGGTCAGGCCATAAAATTATAAGTAGGACATAATCACAACTATAAAAATATAGTTACCAAGTCTCTCGCTCTCTCTCTTTCTCTCTCTCTCTCTCTCTCTCTCTCACACACACACACACACACACACACACACACACACACAGAGTTCTTGAAAGAAAATAAACCAATATGTAAATACTAGTTATTGCTGAGTGGTGGATTTACTGTAATTGTGTATTTATTTGTTTGAACTCTCTACACTTAGTACCATGGGTCTATTTCCTTTTTATAGCTAGAGAGAAATTAACATGATTTTAGTAACTGAAGAGGCTGACTGGAATTTCCTTCATAGGAGGACTGGGTCTCGGGAGCCTGCAGGCAGAACCAGGGCCGCATCAAGGCCAGGGCTAATGTGGCCTGTGGTGCTCAGGTGTGAGCCAGAGGGCCTGGGGAGAGAGAGCTTTGGCTGGAGACATGTGTGTGTGTGTGTGTGTGTGTGTGTGTGTGTGTGTGTGTATGTGTGTGTGTGTGTGTGCACGCGCGCATGTACGCGTGCACGCACAGTACTGGATTTTGAACCCAGGGGTGCTGTACCACTGAGCTATATCCCCACCCCTTTATTTATATATGTATTCGCTGAGACAGGGTCTTGCCAAGTTACCCAGGCTGCCCTCAAACCTGCAATCCTCCTGCCTCAGCCTCCTGAGCCTCTGGGATTACAGGGTGTCCCATCACACTGGCTGGCTGGAAACTTTTTTGGTTTTTTTGATACTGGAGATTGAACCCAGGGACATTTTACCTCCAAACTATACACCCTAGCCCTATTTTATTTTTTATTTGGAAACAGGGTCTCATTAAGTTGCAGAGGCTGGCCTTGAACCTGAGATCCTCTTGTCTCAGCCTCCCAAGTATTAGAATTACAGGCGTGTGCCACTGCGCCAGACTAAATATAAGTGTATCTTTTTTTTTTTTTTTGGTAGTAGTACTGGGGATTAAACCCAGGAGTGTTCTACCTCCAAACTATACTCCCAGCCCTATATTATTTTTTATTTTTGAAACATGGTCTCACTAAGTTGCTGAGGCTGGCCTCAAACCTGCAATCCTCCTGCCTTAGCCTCCCAAGTCTCCCAAGTCTCTGGAATTACAGGTATGCACCACCGCACCCAGCTGGCTGGAAACCTTTAAGGGCCCATGTTAGTGTCAGCCTCAACAGCTGTGTGTCTGCTATATCAACTGTATTTTTATTTTTATTTTTATTTTTGCAGTGCTGGGAATCGAGCCCAGGGCCTCTGCATGCTGGGCAAGTGCTCTGCTACTGAGCTACGGCTTTAGCCTCCTCTTATGCCAATTTTGATTTTGAATATAACTGTCTCCCCAAGAACTACTAAGGATCTTGGACCCACAGGTAAAAGATGGATTCACCTGTTGATGGGATGCTGTGAGCAAATGATTTGAGCTGTTCTCTCTGAACATATCTAATTACTTTTGGTCTCATCAAAAAGTTCAGCTGCTTTTTAAGACTCCTCCTTAAGGCCATTTTAATCTTTTTTAATTAATAAGTTGAGTATAGGGGGATTTAATGTTAATAAATTTCTAGGTATCTTCCTTTGAGATCCCCGTGGAAGGCTGCCCCGTCAACTCTACCAGACATTTCCAGCTGCTTAAACATCTGTATCAAACCAAAAGCCTTCTTCAAAGACGGGAGGTCCTAGCCAGCTGTGGTGACTCACACCTGTAATTCCAGTCACTGGGAGGCTGAAACGGGAGGATCGCAGGTTCTAGGCCGGCCTCGGCAACTTGGTAAGAACCTATTTCAAAATAAAAGATGAAATAGGGCTGGGGGCGTAGCTCAGAGGTAGAATGCCCCTGGGTGCGATCCAGGGAAGATCCTGCTATCAGAGTTAAGAGGCCTCTCCCCAGGCAGCAGGACGTAAGGGGCTATTGGATCTTTGGGAGATAACTGTACACGGTACCCCACACTGACTGCAGAGAGTTCTGCAGACAAGCATTTGCATCTTTACCAGCTGCCTTCTTCTGCTCGGGCTGCCATAATAAAACGCCGCAGACCGGGCGGCTTCAACCCCGGGGATTTATTTTCGCACCGTTCCCGTGACTGGAAATCCAAGGTCAAGAGGCCAGCATGGTCGGGTTCGGGTGAGGGTTCTCTTCTGGCTTGTTAACAGCCACCTTCTCTCTGTGTCCTCACATGGCAGGGAGAGAAAGAGAACAAGCTCTGGGGTGTCTTTACTTGTAAGGGTCCCCCACCTTCCTAGCCACTCAAAGGCCCCATCTCCAAATACCATCACTCTTGGGGTTAGAGCATCAACATATGAAAGGGGGTGGAGGACACAGGACATGCTAAAGTGCACAGCCCCAGACAGGACAACTGCAAATATGGCTGAGAATGAGCAAAAATCAAGCCAGAGCCTAACAAAACTTCTTTTTTTTTTTTTTGGCTTTTTATAATTTTTTTAAAAACTTGGATTAGCCCTATCTCACCAGCAAAGGCTTTAAGAGATTCATGAAGAAAGGTACACCACCCCAGGGAGATCAGCTTTCTCTGGGCTAATCTGCATAAAATGAATAGCATGTAAATTAGATTCACTCAACCCATCCTTCAGTGGGGAAGTGGTTTGCATTTTACCTATTATGTTTGAGTTGACAGCAGAAGAATGTTTGAAAATAAGATCATAACGCTGCGGACAAGGACCTCATTTGTTTTCTGAGGGGTTTTTTTCTCATTCTGCCGTAAAACCGTGGGCACGGCCGGGAAGGCTGGAGTCCATCTAGCTGCAAGAGAGGTCAGTCATTGGGGTGGTAAGCACTTAACGCATCAAAGATGCTGTGATCCACACGTGGTATTATAGCAGAAGTCACAGCCTGTGTCCTCAAAGAGCTTTCGAAACAGCCAGGATGGGAGTCCCAGAGATTAAATAATATGTGATTCATGCAGCTGCCTGAGGATGCACGCTCAGAAAGAAAAGAATGGGCCCAGTGCAGCCACTTGGCTGAGCCTCTGGTCCAGGTGCCACGCACAGGGAGGTGATGCTGGGCACAGAGCAGACGCTGTGGCCCTGCGGAGAGCAGGAGGAATGTTGCAGACGGTGAAGAAAGTCATCCCAGCCGCCGGGCAGAGGACAGGAAGGCGGCCACCTCCGGACAGCTGCTGGCAAGAAAGGTCCCAGCCGATGGGAGACGCAAAAGGTAGAGATGGAAAACAGGCACAACTGAAACTGGGGAGACCAAAAGACATTTCACGAGGTCTGTCACTCACTGCCTAACCGTCACAAAGACCCAGGAATGGGGAAGAATCTGCTAAAAAAAAAAAAATGAAGACCTTTCTATGCTCAAAATACACACAAAACAATAAAAATCCGCAAGATGCAACTAAATTGAGCCCTTTGAATGGAATGTCCTCCCAGCAGGGAGCTCAGTGTTGTGCATATGAGAACTCCTGATATGAGTTCTCAAAAATGTGTGTTGACCAAGTGCTGCGTGCATGCATGTCACTATTACTATGAACTACATTATGATGTGAGACTCTACTGCCCCAATAAAAGTATTTTAAAAATATGTGTTGAGTGTATGGATGAATGAATGATATGATATGAAGAGCTCGTCCCCGTGAGAACCACTTGTCAGAGAGAAAATAAGATGATCCATCCTCTTGATCTATTGGCCTTCCACAGTAAACATGGAACAAAACATGCTTGTAATCCCAGTACTTGGGAGGCTGAGACAGGAGGATCCGGGTTCACGGCTAGCCTCAGCTACTTAGTGAGGCCCTCCGCAACTTAGTGAGACCCTGTTTCAAAATAAAGAATTTTAAAAAAATTGGGCTGGGGTGTAGCTTGGAGGTAGAATGCCCCTAGGTTCAATCCCCAGTACCGCAAAAAAAAAAAAAAAAAAAAAAAACATCTCCAGGGTAATGAGGGCAGAAAAGAAAAAATGCAGGAGTTTTCATGTTTTCATGGAATCATAATGATGCTAGAAGTTTCTCCAGGGATCACTGCCCATCTGGCATGAAAATACCACAGGACGATTCCTTTGTTCACATGAATATAGTGAACATTTTTTTAGAGGGCTTCCTAGATGCTAGGCAATGCTAGGCAGCGTTG
Source organism: Glis glis (assembly GCA_004027185.1). Lineage (NCBI taxonomy): Eukaryota > Metazoa > Chordata > Mammalia > Rodentia > Gliridae > Glis > Glis glis. The sequence goes on from PVJS01003596.1 coordinate 34,893, forward strand.
ATTCTCATCTCAGTTACACCTTGTGAAGTGTGATGAATACTATCCCCATTGTACAGATGAGGCAAGGAAGCCCAGGCAAACTAAGTAACTGGTCCAAATCCAGAGTGAGCAAGTGGTAGAGCAGGGAGTGCCGCCCAGGCAGTCGGGCTCCAGAGGCAACACCGCAGACAGTCTCCACCACCTGTCTCTTCCACCTTCTTCTCTCCTAAGACAGGGACCTGGAGAGAGGTTCCGAGTAAGTGAGAACATTCAGAACCCATCCAGAGCTGGGCAGAGGAGTGACAACTAGAGGCGTTCGTTTAGCCTGACAATGTGTCCCGACTGCTGACCCTGGTCATCTTTCTGCAGTCACAACTGAGGCAGGGCCTCTCTCTGCGCTTTGAAACAGACACACATACGGAGGGAAATGCACCAAGAGATGTGTGAATATATCACTTTGAATCTCACTATGATGAATAATTACAATGCACCCATAAAAGTATATAAAAACCCAGGACTTGGGAGTCTGAGACTGGAGGATCACAGGTTTGAGACCAGTCTCAGCAACTTAACGAGACTCTCGGCAACCTAGCAAGACCCTGTTTCAAAATATAAAATGAAAAGAGCTACGGTGTGCAGTGCAGCTCAGAGGTAGAATACCCCTGGGTTCAATCCCCAGTGCCAAAAAAAAGGATATTGAAAAAAAAAAGAAACATGCACAGAGTCTATCTTCAAATGAAGACTGAAGGCCAGTGTGGATGTCCCCTAGGAATTTAAGAACAGACTTTCTTGTGCAGAGCACCAGGCCCAGGGGGAGGTCACGTGATGTGGGACACAACCTTAGCCAAGGCACAACAGATCGCACGGATCTCAAAGGACTCCAGCAAGGCAGTGGCATCCGTGACCAAGGAAAGGAAGCCACCTTCAGGAGCCCTTGACTGAGGGCATCGGAGGGACATGATGAATCAGAGGCGGCGGGCAGGGAAGGGCGCCGAGCCCCGAACAAACACGACTGCAAGGTTCCCCACTGTTTGCTGTCTTCTGTCCTCCAGCCAGCCAGGAACGACAACGCTGGACCGCGTCCCACGCCCTGCTCCAAGCCAAGGAGGTACAAAAGCAAGCCTAATTTAGTCATCTTCTCTCTACTCTCTCCCCAAACGACCTTAATCACCGGGTCCAGGGAGATGCGCTGATTTTGCATGAGGAGCTTTGCCTGTACCTCCTGCTTCCAGGCCACCCAGGGCCAGGGGACTTCAGAGCAGGGCCCAGCCAAGGGGCACCTGCCAACGCTCCCAACCTGAGTGCTCAGCTGTCTCATGACGGTCAGCTGGTCTCCCAGGTGACGTCCACACACTGCCCCTCCAAGTCATTCTCTGACCACTGATGGTGGCATCTCCCCCCGTGTCCAGCTCAAGAACTAGCTTAGGGAGGGGCTTTTCCCATCCTTGGGCTACATCCTAAATGTACAAAGAGATGCTGCATAGAAGATTGGATTTCCATTGGGCATGGTGGTGCATGCCTGTAATCCCAGTACTTGAGAGGCTGAGACAGGAGGATCACAGGTTCGAAACCAGCCTCAGCAACTTGGTGAGGCTCTCAGCAACCTAGAACCTGTTTCAAGATAAAAAATAAAATAGGGCTGGGGGCATAGCTCAAAGTAGAACGCCCTTGGGTTCAATCCCCAGTACCACAAAAAAGAAAAAGGAAGAGGAGGAGGAGGAAGAAGAAGAGGAGGAGGAGGAAGAAGAGGAGGAGGAGGAAGAAGAAAAGGAGGAGGAGGAGGACATTATTGGATTTCCAGCCAAACAGACTCCAGACCCATTTTCCAGCTGTGCTACATCCTAGCTATAAAACCCTAGACAACGCGACCCTTCTCAATCTTAGTTTTCCCACCAAGGAAATGGGAGTCCTAAGGAATCTAACTCATTGAGTGATCATGAGCATCAACTGAGATTATCCAGAAAACACTTGTCACTGAGTCTGACACACGATAAGTAGAGAATGCATCTGCTCTTGGCATTGGAGAGGCTGCCCAATACCCACAGCCCTGACCTAGGCACGGCAGTACTGATGTCACAGGGTAAGGAAGAGAGGATCGAGCAAATGAATGGACTTTTGGTGGCCCATGTTGATATCGCCCTAGATAATACATGGGTGGTTCTGGCCCTCAACCATGTAGCTGGGGGGGTGGGGAGGAAATTTGGTGCATCTAATGACATCAAGAGCAGGAGTGGGGAGGTTTAGAAGTGCCCAACAAGGAAAATGAAGATGGTGTATGATCAGATTTTTTTTTTTTTGCAGTACTGGGGATTGAACCCAGGGACATTCTACCTCTAAGCTACACCCCCAGCCTATTTTTTATTCTTTAATTTGAAACAGGGTCTCATTACGTTGCGGAGGGCCTCACTAAGTAGCTGAGGCTGCTCGCGAATCCAGATCCTCCGGTCTCAGCCTCCCAAGTACTGGGATTACAAGCGTGTGCCACCATGCCTAGCTTATGATCAGATTTTAAAATGTGGAGCCAGGTGTAGTGGCACATGTCTATAATGCTAGTACTTGGGAGGCTGAGAGAGGAGGATCCCAGGTTTGAAGCCAGCCTCAGCAATTTAGCGAGACCCTCAGCCTTAGCAAGATCCTGTTTCAAAAAATAAAAGGGATGTAGCTCGAAGGTAGAATGTCCCTGGGTCCAATCTTCAGTATCACACTAAAAGAAATCATAAATATTTTCCTATAGAGAAATAATTGGTAATTTAAAAATAGAAGACAGAATAAGGGGACATTTGCCTTATCAGAAATTTTAAAAGTTGCTATAATTAAACCTGGGTGGCACTGGAAAAAGAATGGACAAGATAGCAGAACAGAAACCAAAAAAAAAAAAAAAATCCCAAATGAGTCTAGTCCCTTGGTAGGTAACAAAACTGGCTGTTTCTAAATGGATTTTAGAAATGGCCAGTGGACGGATTATTCAACAATATTAGACAAACCACAAACCATTTGGAAAAAATAACAAAGTTAAATTTCTATATACTATTTTAGCCAAAATGAATACTAGATGGATTAAAAATTTGAATGATGAGAATATATATATATATTTATATGAGATTTCTGGCCCCAAACTGGCAAATAGATTTCACTCATTTCTCTTCTCTCCTTCGCAAAATACTGCTGAAATAAGAATGCAGGATCAGGCGGCAGGGAAATAGCCCTGTAAGCTACAAGGACAAAGAGGAAGGAGAAGGAGAGTTCCAGAGGAGAGGTGGAAGTCAGGATGCAGAGAGAATGATGGCCGCAGGGTATGACAACTTCTGTGCCCCTTGTAGGTGTGAATTAGGAAGGAGCCAGAGATGGGCTGCGGACCCTGAGAGGCACACCCTGTGACCCCAGTACCAGCCAGTGCCATGGGAGGTCATGGGAGGTCGCCTGCAAAGTCAGCACACTGCTTCTGTGTCCTGTGTCCTCAGGAACCTGCAGGTCAGCCTTAGCAGAAATTAACTTGGGGACCAGTCTGTGCACAGAATGGAGGAGCTCCAGACACCCTTCCCCAGCCTGACAGCAGAATTCCAACAGCTGAGCATGCACCCGACCCCTGCTTCACAGCGTGGCTCCCTGGGACAGCAAGGGACAGCCACTTCGTGTTGGAAGTCATTTGATATCGTTTGATTTTTAAGCTATGTGCAATACCCTACATTAATAAAAAAGCATTTATGCTTTAATGTTTGAAAGAAAATAGAGGCAAATATTTATGTCATCTTGGGAATGAGGAAGAGTTTTCTAAGCATGACTGCAAATTGTACAGATTTTAAAGAAGAGGAGAAAATGTTAGATTAAATGTTTTTTAAAAAACACTAAATTAGAAATAACATAAAAGAAATAAAAGGATAAACAGAAAACTTGGGAAAATTTGCAACACAGATGATAAACGAAGGCTACTATTCTTCCTACTAGAGTTCTCTCACAATTCCTCTTTTAAAAAGACATAAAACAGCAATACAGCGCAATGTGGTGGCACACACCTATAACCCCAGTACTTGAGAGGCTGAGACAGGAGAATCGCAGGTTCACAGCCACCCTCAGCAATTTAGCAAGGCCCTCTGCAACTTAGTGAGACCCTGTTTCAAAATAAAATAGGGATATAGCTTGGAGGTAGAACACCCCGGGTTCAATTCCCAGAACCACACAAAAGAAAGAAAAAGAAAGAAGAAAGAAGAAAGAAAGAAAGAAAGAAAGAAAGAAAGAAAGAAAGAAAAGAAAGAGAGAGAGAGAGAGAGAAAGAGGGAGGGAGAGAGGGAGGGAGGGAGGGAGGGAGGGAGGGAGGAAGGAAGGAAGGAAGGAAAGAAAGAAAGGACAAAGAGGAGAGAGAGAAAGACAGAAAGAGAGAGAGAGAGAGAAAGAGAGAGAGAGAAAAGAAAGAAAAGAAAGAAAAGAAAGAAAGAAAGAAAGAAAGAAAGAAAGAAAGAAAGAAAGAAAGAAAGACTCCGTTGCTCTAGCTGGGTCCACCAGGGCTCTGTGGGAACAGGCCGAGTGGCAGATACTGGGGCAGAGCTATGACCAGTGTGGCCTAGAGCACCCCAACTCAAGGAGCCTTGAGTTAGGAGGAAGGAAGGGGTGAGGCTGAGGGATGGGGAGGGAGGGCATTCCTTCCAGCCTTTCTAGGATAAAGGACTTAATGGTCCCTCCAAGAGGCACCAGCTGTGACAGGCACCAGACCCGGTGGTCAATGCAGGGCACCCAAAGGACTTCTTTGAGAAGGGTAAAAGGCAAAGACGTGTATGCATTGGAAAGGCAGAGAAAAGGATGTTAAACTAACCACACCCTTTCAGAAAAATATTTTACTCTCTGCAATAGATCAAATTCTATTTCCCAGCGATTTGCATGACAGTGCGTGACCTGCTTGCTGCTATTTCTGATTGAGCTTCTATGACTGCTTAGATAGACCCTTTTCTCTGCCCTCATCTTCCTCTGTCAATAACCTAACAATCTGGAAACTTCACTCAATTCACCGGGGGAGTTCCTATCTCCAAGGACCCCGCAGTGAATGATTCGATTTCAATGCAAATAATTACTCCCTTATTCAATGGGTCCCTTTAAGAAACACCTTGATTTTATTTTGTTTCCTCTCCTGCTTCTTTTCCAAGGAACTCAAGATGCTGAAAGGAGTCGTTCACTTAATACACTTCCCTTCCTCCACTCCCACCCACCTCTCCAGGGCAGGCACCGTCTGAACAATGATCTCCATCTAGAAATCACCCCGCAAGCGATGAGAGACCAGGTCCTCACTGGATGCGACCACTACCTTGGGAAACAATTCAGGCTGACTCTTCCCACGCCTCGTCCAGGCCTTACCATCCCAGAGGGCCAACTCACTGTCCAGCTAGATCACTGTCGTCCAACTATTGAAGAGATATCTCTAAGCAAGGCTTACAGGCAAAGCATTGTACCAACCACCGTGGAGAACACACACACACACACACACACACACACACACACACACACACCACCTTCTCTACAATTCAGGAGAAGAAGATGCGTAACTTTAGATAATCTTTTATTCCTAAATAGGACATACCTTTCTTTTTTTTTTGCAGTACTTGGGATTGAACCCAGGGGCATTCTACCTCTGAGCTCCACCCCCAGCCCTGTGTTTATTCTTTATTTTGAAACAAGATCTCACTAAGTTGCAGAGGGCCTCACTAAGTAGTTGAGGCTGGCTGCGAACCTGTGATCCTCCTGTCTCAGTGTCCCAAGTACTGAGATTACAAGCGTGCGCCACCACACCCGGCTAGGAGATACCTCTTAAGGAGACCCTATGTAGGAGGGTCTACTCCCTCCTAAAATTCCCTTTAACTTTACATTTCTAGGGCACTGTGATTCTAAATGTGTTAAGCCAACAAGCAGCAGAGGAAATGTAAAGGCTAGTAGTATACAAACACACAGTAAGAAGATACTAACTTCAACTGTAAGATCAAGGGACACTTCGTGGGGAAGGTCACATTCAATCTAGCCTTTGAATGACAAGGAGCTTCTCAGCTGCACAAAGACACAGAGGTCTGTCTGTCACTGTGAAGGGACTTGAAGGTGGCAGAGGTGAAATGGCACAATGGCCAAAAAGGCCACATCAAAGCTACTAGGAAGTCAAAATATTGATCTCAGTAGGACGCAACTGGAAGTTTCTGGAAGGCCAGAGTGTTATGACTCGTCTTGTGGTGTCTAAGGATGGACCTGACTATAGCCAGAGGTGGATTTAGAAAAGTGAGAGAAAGGGCCAGGCGTGGCGATGCATGCCTGCAATCCCACTATTTGGGAGGCTGAGACAGGAGGATCACAGGTTTGTGGCCAGCCTCAACAACTTAATGAGGCCCTCTGCAATGTAGTGGGACCCTGTTTCCAAACAAAAAATAAAAAAAGGGCTGGAGGTGTCACTTGGAGGGAGAACGCCCCTGGGATCAATCTCTAGTACCACAAAAAAAAAGAAAAAAAAATGGAAGATAAGAAAGATAGAAAAGTCATGGCTAAATTATGCCCCCCGCCAAAAAAATTATATGTTGAAGTCTCACAATGCATCACTGAACATGGTCATAATTGGAGATAGGCAATTTAAAGAAGTAATTAAGATAATATGAGGTCATTAGGGTGGGCTCTGACCTCACATTACCAGTATCCTCATAAGAGGAGCTTCAGACACAGACGCACACAGAGACACAGAGAAGACCCGGGGTTGCCTTTGTGCTATGACGGCAGAGTTGAGTAGCTGCGATGAGGACCATATAACCTGCAAAGCCGGAAATATTTACTGCAGGTTGAGCGTCCCTAATCCAAAAATCCCAACTCTGAAATGGGCCGAAATCCACAACTTTTCCAGTGCTCACATGACACCGCAAGTGAAAAGCTCCACACCTGACTTCATGATAGGTTGAAATCAAAACACAGACACACTAAAAGGACTGTATAAAATCACCTTCAGAGGGAAAACCAGCAGGGTGGAGGAAGGGAGCCAGGCAGAGGGAGGAAGGGAGGGAAAGGGGAGGTACTAGGAATAAAAGTGACCAAATTATATGTTATGTGTATGTACAAATATGTAACAAGAAACCCCACTATTATGTAAAACCATAATGCACCAATAACAATTTTTAATAAATAAACAATAAATCAAATTACCTTCAGGCTTACATGTATAAAGTATATATGAAACTTGAATGAATTTTCGTGTTTAGAATTGGGTCCTATCCCCAAGGTGTCTCATTTTATATATATGCAAATATTCCAAAATCTGGGAATAAAAATCTGAAACACTTCCCAAGCACCCCAACGCATATTCAACTTGTATCCGCCCCTTTACAGAGTTGACCAACCTCTGAAAGAACAGACCAGAGCGTGAAACTCAGGCAGCAACCCCAGGCAAACACAGAGGGAGGGAGCAGCAAGAGCAGGTCCCGCTGGGGAGCGAGGTGGGGCACAGGAGCTGGGCCCTGCAGAGGGATTGGAAGCCACAGAGAGAGGAGCAATCATGGCAAGATTCGGGCCAATCGTGGCACAGTTCGGTCCCAGCATCCAGTCCAGGGAGTCAGGCCTGAAGTGAGGGAGAACCTGGAAGCGCTACCTGTCCCCCAGGTGCAGAACCTCCAGCAGGAGCTCATCTCAGGGGAAACACGATTCTGCAAGAATGAGGTAGAGACTCTCAGGCTCAAAGCAGAGCAAAGTCAAGGCAGTGGGAACCTAGGACAACACAGGCTGATAGGTGGCCAGTGTAGGAGGAAGACGTCCAGCGGTTGGCCAACATGAGAAGGTGGTGAGTTCTGCAGGGTACATGGGGCTCCCTGTGCACATAGTTGCCCCAACTAACATTGCAAACCCACTGACACACTGTGGATTCTCCCCTCCATTTATGAATTATGGTGAGCCCACATGTGGGTACATCAATAAGCACATCTACGAAGAACTAGAAGAACAAAGAGTGAGGATTCGGACAGACCCCACCCTGTGTATGAGGGATCCAACACCCACGTGAAGGTACCAGGGTGCCCCAAGAAGACTAGACCAGAGTATTAAAATGTTCTGCGGAAGTTCTCTGCAGTCGTGCACATCTTGAGCAATTAGGATTCCAGCAGCAGCCTCGCCTCGTAGGTTAGGAGCATGACTTCTAAAGATACTAGCTGTGTGGCTTTCAGCAAAGGTAAGTAGCCCCCCTTATCCAAGGTTTTGATTTCTGCAGTTTTGGATACTTATGGTCAACACTGTCTGAAAACATTTAATGGAACTTTCCAGAAATAAATAATTCATAAGTTTTAAATTGCAAACCACTCTTCCCGGGAGCATGATGAAATCTCCAACTGTCCTGCTCCATCCTGCCTGGGATGTGAATCATCCACTTATCCAGTGTATCCACAGTGTATACGCTACCCACCCACTTAGAAGCCTTCTGGGTTAGTAGACAGATCCACTATCATGGTACCACACAGGGCTTGTGTTCAAGTAACCCTTAATTTATTTAATAATGGCCCCAAAGTAGCTGGGGTCTTGAAATGTATCCCCCAAGGATAAGGGGGGACTACTATACTTAACTTCTCTGAGGTTTGTTGTCCTCATCTATAAAAATGGGGATCATCACAGTAACTATCTCATTAGGTTGTTGAAAGGATTAAATAATTTAACATATGTGGATTACTTAGAAAGGACTACTTATATAACCATTAGCTATAATTATACTACCTTCATCTGTATGTTAACTTTCACGTACCCTCATGTCTTCTCCTATCCTATTTAAAGAATCACTCTTTGCGGGGCAGGGGACACCCACCCTGTCCATTGAAATCCATGAGATTCACGTTCCCTGTCTTCATCTCAAGTCAGTTTATGAAGCATAAATAGATGGGCAAGAAAATGTCTCTGTCAATGCTGACATACTGAAACAGGTGCCTTGAGCTTTAAAAGTAGGGAAAAAAAAGAATTCAACAAAATACAATTTATTAGTCATCCCAGGCTGAACGCGTCATGACTGGGTGCTAAATGCCAAGAACATCAATTATGTACTATTCTTACAACAGGTTTAACATATTCACCAAGACACCAAGAAACCTATATGCTGCGAATCTTCTTTATTTGTTTCAACGATGGGCGAAAATATTTAGGGTGGGAATGGTAAATGTAATTATTTTGCATCAAGTAGGGCAGCCTGCATCAACATCCCACCTGGAAACGGGCTGCTGAACATCTGTCAAGGTGTCAACTCCAAGCACAGAGGCAAAGACCTACATCACACTTCCGTGTGGTTAACTAAAGTCGGTGGGGTAGCTGGAGGGAGGGGAGGGAAAATCACAGGTATAATTAGAAATAATGTCTCTCCATTCACAGGTACCTTGAACGTGACTCTACCCGCAGTCTTTCTGGATGTCTCCGTCACATGGCTCCCCTGTCCCCAGAACAGCACAGGGATGTTTTCTCCCCATCTTCTTCCTGCCACATCTGTCCTCCTGATATCCAGTCCACAGCAAAACTGTCCAGATGGTCTGGCCTCTGGACAAATCATGCCAGGTCTCAGTTTCCTCCACTATAACACTGAATGGTTTAGCTAGATCATTCCTAAGGTCCCTTCAGGGACAGGAGAACGTGCTGCCTCCTGAAAGCTAAATCAGTTCCATCCTGATGGCTAGTGCCAGAGTGACTCTAGAGAGGACCTGGAGGGTGTGCTGGATCTTTGCAAGGAAGCCCCCAGACCTTAGGGGTGAGGACGACAGGGTCCCCACCCTTAGTTCTCTAACCCTGCCCTGCATGAACCCCCAAGAGACACCAGTGACCTCATGAAGAGGCAATGATTCCAGAAACCCTTTATGGGGCAGTAAGGACATCAAGAAAGCGTTTCTCTTACCCAGCACCTTGCTCCTCCTCCCAGTGTGGCCTAGCATGCAGCACTTGTTCATTAGGAATGCAGTCAGCTCCTGCTCCTACCCAGTGATCAGAATCTGTGATCTAACAAGATCCCCAAGCAATTGGTGATGCATCCATTTGAAAAACACCACCCTAGAGCCCTGGTTCTCAACGTTGGCTGAACCGTGGGATCACTCGGGGGACTGGAAGATGCTCAACGTCACTGGCCCTGGATGAGACTGGGTCATGGAAACCCTTTTCAGGCTCCCCAGGAGATTCTACAGTGCAGTCAAGTTTGAGAACGCCGGAACTAAAGGCTCAGCTTCAGATTCCAGGACTCGGTTCCAAGCTGGAGAGGTCTGTCCCCCTGTGTCCTGAGCACCACCGGTACCCATCCCTTCCCAGGACCACAGCAGGGCCGCCTCCTCTCTGGAGTCCTCACTCGCGGTGGAGTCATTATCCCCGCCTTTTAGATTTACCTTCCAGCTTCAGATCGCTCCTTGTTGGCCTCCAAACTCCTGCAGGACTTGGCCACTCCCAGGAAAGTAACTGTCACCTGTCAACTGGCAGCACTGGCATGCACCTCTCTCTCTCTCTCCCTTTCTCCCTCTCTGCAACAACACTGCTCCAAATCAGAGGACAGAATGCTGTTCCTCAGCGACACCTGTCACGCAGGGATGCAAGCACATGGACCCTCCTGGCCAGAGGCTAGAACTGTCAGGAGCCGGATGAGTCCCTGGTGAATACTCCTTGGCTTCAGTCCCTTCTGCTGTTCAGAATTCTGAGTCAGCCTGCATCATGACCCATCATTTAAGTCTAACAATAAGGTCTCTCTCTGAGTGAGGACCCACTGACCGTCTCCTGAAGGATTTTTCCTTCCTTTTTAATTAGGGGATTCTTCCCTGCTGCTTACTACCCTTTGGGGGCTCCAGTGCATTCTGCGTTGGGTGTTTTTGTTTTGTTTTGTTTTGTTTTGTTTTGTTTTGTTTTGTTTTGTTTTGTGGCACTGGGGATTGAACCCAGGGACATTCTACCTCTGAGCTATACCCCCAGAAGTATTTTATTTTTTATTTTGAAATGGGGTCTCACTAAATGGTGGAGGGCCTTGCTAAGTTGCTGAGGCTGGCTGTGAACCTGTGACCCTCCAGTCTCAGCCTCCCAAGTACTAGGATGATGAGCATGTGCCACCACACTTGTGCTGGGTTTTTTGAAAGCTGAATAGAAGGATTTACATCTTTGGGTGTTGGGAATTAGAGAACTTCATCACTTATTGAAAGATCCCATAGGAACCAAGTCAGAAGCTAGCAGTACCCGAATCAACCAGAGTTTAGAAGTCAGGTGGGATCCACCCAACTAACTCGAGGGTTGAGTCTTAGTGAGAAAAGAGGAATCACTGATCTTGGCCGAGGACAGACGTCTGCCCTTGACTTGTGTTATGGTCAGATACAGAATGTCCCCTGAAGAGCTCAGGATTGATACAGCTAAGTCATGAGGGTTGTAATCTCATCAGTTGATAATGGATTTATCTGGGTGATAACCTAGACCAATGGGGTGTGGCTGGAGAAGGTGGGTCCTGGGGGGTGTGGCCTTAGGGACTGTGCTTGTGTCTTTGAATCCTCTCTCTCTCTCTCTCTCTCTCTCTCTCTCTCTCTCTCTCTCTCTCTTCCAGCCTCCATGATGTGAGAGCACAGCCTTGCTCTCTCCCTCTCTGCTTCCCGCTGCCATGCCCTGAGCTTCACAGACCGGGCTTGACATAGTTTGAACTTTTGGAATTTCCAAGAAAACTGTGAGCAAATATATGTTCCTCTGAGTTGTGTGGTCAGTTGCTTTGGATTGTGGCAGGGAAAAGGTTGACTGAGACAACTTGCTACCACCAGGCGACTCATCAGGAAAGGGAGAGAGGACAACCCCAGAACAGGCTTAGAAATGCAATACCCAGCCGGAGAGCTCTCTGCAGCTCTACATCCCCGAGTTTGCCCAAATGAAAAGGGATTTTTAGCTATTTAAACTGATTTAACAGACTCAGATCCTGAGTGTTCTCACAGGAAGGTTGCTCATGTTTGAGAGGCACAGGAGAAACTAAGGTTTTAGCTAGTGAGTCGCATACCTCTGGAGCAAGACTATCCGGGTTTCCATCCACCACATGCTAACCTGCGGCCCTGGGCAAGTTTCTGCATTCTGTTTATTCGTCAATAAAATGGGGGAAATACTAGTAACCAGAAAGTAGCTGACACATAGCCAGCACTATGCGCATTTACTATTATTATTTGTCTCTTCCTGCTGGATACAGAATGTGTGTTTACGTGTATGGGTATAAAATGAATCATCAACCATAGATCAGATTTAAAAAACAGAGCAACTGGTTTTTCAGAACAAGCAGTAGGCATGCTGGAGGCTGAAATGCTACATCAATGTGCAGTACAGATGTTTGAGATTTTCTTACCAGGCTATAAAAATGTTTACACAGTAATTAGGCCTGTTATCAGTACACAGACAGATTACACTTTGCAGAATGAATGAACAGCTCAAAAGCCCTCCCACTTTTCATGGGATTCAGAGCACCTTCCTGATTCTTGAGCTTAATAAAAGAAATCCGTTTTCTAATAACACGGAGCCACCACTAAGTGTAGGGGAAAGGGCGCTGGGGTGGAGAATGGACCCTGTGTGGCAGAACACATGTTATTTAATCTCTCTGGCCTTCATTTTTTTTCTCCTTCTATAAATGTGAAGTAACCGAGGTCCCTGCTCCCTCTTAAATTCCACTGTAAAGTAGCATTCTCTTCTAAGCGTGCATTTGCTATTCCCTTAACCAAGGAAGGATGTGCTTAATTAATGATGGAGAAAGCAGTAATTCTGCTGAATCACATAATGAGACTCCAACTCAACACTCTTTGGTTCTATTAACACTGAGTCTGTGGCAGTTCATTCCTGACACTCCAGCCCCCCAACCCCGTCCGTGTGATGAGACTACAAGATCGACGTCAGTTCCATGCGAGCGTACAGCTATTCTGAAGCACATCAACACCTCTAAATGACACTCATTTACTATTGTTCTTTCCCCGTTTTCAAAGGATAATATTCTGTTGTAATAAATGTGTCACCAAAATAATTAGCTTAGCTGCCTAATTTACACTTCCAAGTTTTCTTATTGCCTAACTTTTGTTAATGAAAAAGTGCCAGTGATTTGTAATCGTGATACAAACTTTGGGGATCCAGTGTTAGAGCAATAATGTTTAATGTTCACAGATGAGTTTTTAATGAATATTTAATTGCTCTATTCTTTATAAGTATAAATTATGCTCTCGGTAAACACTGAATACTAAAAAGGCAAGATTCAGTTTCTCCTAGCTAAAAGTTATACATTCAAGTTACCTACTAATTTGTTTCAAGGGGGAAGAAAGGTCATCTAGGTTTCCAGGTCTACAGGAAAGAATTTTGGAGAGTGATGTGGAGGTAGGGTAACTCGTTACAGAAATCTTCTAAATTCAATAAGATGTAGATGTATGTATTTTAAATGCATAGAAAAAAATCTAACAATATTTGAAATGTTACTGGTGTGGGGAATGAGAGTACACAATGGTGGTTTCATTTTTATGTAACTTTTCTATGTTGCCTTAATTTCTTTTTAAAAATAAATGCTTACTTTCTTATCTATATGCATACACATACACATACACATATACATATATTGCTGGGGATTGAACCCACGGGCATTCTACCTCTGAACTACACCCCCAGCCCTATTTCATTTTTTAATTTTGAAACAGGATCTCACTAGGTTGCTGAGAGTCTCACTAAGTTGCTGAGGCTGGTCTCAAACCTGTGATCCTCCTGTCTCAGCCTCCCAAGTACTGGGATTACAAGCATGTGTCACCATGCCCAGCTTAACCAAAAATATTTTTAAGCATAAAACAGAGAGCCACACCTTGGGCAGCAGGTATAAAATGAGCATCCTATCTTCTGTCCCAATAGGGATTATGGGGCTTTGACATTAAAAGTTCAGAAATAAAATGGTAGGTGAAAGTATTTAGTAGATACAGTCTCACGACACCCCATTCAAGACATTTGTGATTATCAGTATCTCCATTTTTAGATCAGTTTTTCCAAGTAAAAGAAACGTGTGCTCATTTTCAAAAAAAAAAACAAAAATCATTCACAATGCCAATACCTTTGGACAAGCACTGTTAACATTTTGGGTCCATTTCTTTCCATTGTTCTTCTATCTCATCTTTTTAAACAAAACTGAAATCATACTATAAATGCAGTTTTGCCTGTACCCACATTTAATTGGTACACTTAGAAATCACTAAATTAAGGTCAGCAAAGCATTTTCTCTCCATCTGTTACTTTTAAACACTACATTTCATTTTACACTCTAAGGGATAAATATTCATTTTATTGTACCAAGGTAGTACATACAGAATGCAGAGCTGCCAGGGGTATTTTAGAAAATATAAATTAAATCATGTCACATGCCTGTATAAAACCCTCCAGTGGCTTCCATCAAACTCAGTATCAGCCGGGTGTGGTGGCGCATGCTTGTAATCCCAGTACTTGGGAGGCTGAGACCGGAGGATCCGTATTCACAGCCAGCCTCAGCTACTTAATGAGGCCTCTGCAACTTAGTGAGACCCTGTTTCAAAATAAAGAATTAAAAAAATAGGGCTTGGGGTGTAGCTTGGAGGTAGAATGCCCCTGGGTTCAATCCCCAGTACCACAAGAAAATAAAAAATAAAAGAAAATTTTTTAAAAACTCGGTATCAAACCCAAACTTCACAGGGTGACCCTACATGAACAGTCCCTGGCTCTCTGAATTCATCTCCTGCCACACCAGCCTTCCTGTTCCTCTAACATACTCAGCTCATTCCTACCTCAGGACCTTAGAACGGGCTGTTCCCACTGCCCGAAAGTTCTTTCCCAATCTTCCCCCAACTTATTTCTTCATGTTATTCTGGTGTCAGCATAAATATAGCTGTTCAGTGGTGAAACCTTTCTTGCCAACCGAATATGAAATAGCCCTTGCTGTTCAATTATATCCAGCAATTCTATCAGTATATTTTACTTTTTACGATGTTCTACATTTCTCGAATAACCGAGTACCACCTCTAGTTCACCATTTTCCCCAGCACTTGAACCCAAGATGCTCAATACACATGAGTTGGATGAATGAAAGTGTTCTTAAGGCACCCAGATTTGTGGGGCATGAGACAAAGCAACCTACTTTACCAGGCCTTATTCACAGCAGCAGAGCCCCTTAATGAGCCTTTTTAAAATAGGTCGTCACCTTCTCCCACAGCCTGGTCATGGGGAGCTGCCCACAGTCCTGCCTGGGAGAAAACAAACCAGTTATGTGGTCTTGGCCAGGCTGATTTTGCTTCTCTGCCTTGTTATCCAAACCAGAAACCCAATGGTCACACGATACCCTTCCCTGTCTCCTACTCCCACATCGGTTATAAGTCCTGCCAATTTTCCCTCCTGGTGAGGACATACCCAACATCTATGTCGCCATCTTTTAGCAGAAGCATTCCATAAAAAAAAAAAACTTCTCCTCATCCCAATGACCTTTTTGAAAACTACTCCTAAATATTATGGGAACTCCGGGCCATGCCAATCAGATACATCCTCTGAGCGCTTTGGGTTTTTTGTTTGTTTGTTGTGTTGTATTGTGTTGTGGTACTGGGGACTGAACCCAGGGGCATTCTACCTCTGAGCCACACCCCCTAGCCTTATTTTATTTTTTATTTGGAAATAGGTTCTTGCTAAGTCATGAGGGCCTCGCTAAGTTGTTGAAGCTGGCCCCAAACCTGTGATTCTCCTGTCTCAGTCTCCTAAGTACTGGAATTACAGTTGTGCACCACCTTGCCCAGCTCCTCTGAGCACTTTGAAAGCTGCAGAATAATCCAATAATCATTATAGTGCAAAAGGTTGGACACCATTTACTTTCAAAGCATCATCTAGGAGAGAAAGCAGGCATTTCCTGCTACCAAGGTTCGGGGGGGCTGCCTAATCCCTCTCTTCTCCAAGCCTGGCTCTCCAGGCTTACCCTCAATCCTGTGAGTTCCCATCAATACTCTAAAAGCATTCTCTTCTTTGCTTTAGCTATTAACCAGTTAGGTTCTGTTGCTTGCAACCCAAGAACCTCAACAGACAGTCCCCCAAAGCTGAGCTGAATCCATCGTCTTTCCTACACTCCCACCCATGGCCCCTCACGCCTGCCTGGTCTTCAGTGCCAGCCCTCAGGGGTAGCCAGGCCTCTGGTCTTCACTGTTAGATCCATTCTCTACGAAGTCCTCATCCGCATCTCACCATGCCACTCACCCCCTAA